>PVKU01004101.1:0-63330 GCA_004027475.1 Anoura caudifer
GTAGCCTGAGCCATTCCCTTTCCCTTCTTCTCCTCCCACTTCTTTCCCCATAGGCACTTATCTCCTAAACTCTAATTAGTGGGCAGTTGGCAGCTTGTCCCAGGCTAATCCCCTAAACCTGTCCCCAAGTCCCCTTTGCTCTGACTTCCCAGTGAGTTAAGGCTGCCCAGCCTAAGCTCTCCTCTTGCTTCTTCTATGCTAAGCCCTCCTTGTTCCTCTGTCCCCAGCTTTAATAATTTTGCCCTCATCATCACCTGGACTTGTGTTGTGAAATCTTTTCTGCACACAGTCAAGAGCCCACACACTGCTGGCTGGCCCTAGGCAGACCCACTCAGAGCCAGGCCCTCTGTCTGGTAACATAGATAGGTAAGGGCATCTCTTTAAAATTTTCTGAGAAAGTTTCATTCTGGTTCATGCTTTCTCTCTTTTGCTGGTGTCATTTCTTCTGAGCATACAGAGGAACTCACTCCATCACCACCTTCTTGCATTGAGTGTAAGATTTGGGGGGAGTAAAAACATGAGTGTGGACTAAGATCTGTGCATCCATTGGATTCTAATGCACTTCAAATCTCTCTGGTACAGTTTCATGGAATTGAAACTTTGTTTTGTTTTTTTAATGTTGTTGAAACTGAATTTTTTATTGATCAGTCTGTGTGGTAGGTTTAAATGTTAGTCATATAACATCCTCAGTTATTATAAAGAAGTTAATACAGCTCTTCAGAGATAAGACTCCATTCAGTTTCACAGTTTCAGTATTGAACTTCTGAAATTCGTATTGAAACTGGAATGGGCCACATACTATAAAGTGAATGGCATAACTATATCAACTTTGAATAAACTATAACCCAAGTGACATCCCTACATCCATGAGTTTCTCCTATAGTTTCTAATATAGACTTTGATTTTAATTCTAAATATGTCCATTATTTTAAAATATCTATTTTACTTATAAAGTCAGTAAAATTCCAGATAAATTATACCCCTATGCATTTATAGTTCTTTTAGAATTCCTATTGAATTGTTAAAGACTTATATAAATTATACATTAATTCATTCTATAAAATGATAAAAATCTATGTTTTAAAAAAGTTCTTTCCATACAGAAAACAATTCTATGCTTCTTTGTTTCTGTTTTTGTTTCCTCTTTCAAGATTTTACTATGAATTATTAAAGAGTAATTTAAATTACAAATGTAGCCCATATAGTCAGACTTAAACTGATTCAAAAAAAAAAAATGGGCCATTGAAATGGTCTGATTTGCAATATGGGTTGCATATTCTAATACACGACCAGAAACCACTATGGGTACAATGCTATTTTCCAAAGAATTGGGAAAATTGTGAGACTTTTTCATTTTCAGAGATTTGATAAGAAGAAATTGATTTTTCCAAGAATTATCATTTCCTTTCACCTAAAAATAGCTCCTACTATAAAGGCAAACAGCAGGTTAACCCATTGTTGCATGTCAGGTCCTGCTGCAAAAGTGAAAAGATTTCATTAGAAGGTGTCATGTTCCCATGTTCTAAAGAATGCATTTATTTTCTATAAAACCATGTAGAAGAGGGGGACTTAACCTTATACGCTGTAACACAATAACTCACTCCCTGTCTCACTTAGAATAAAAAACAAAATCCTCACTCCCATCCCAGTACCCAACTTTGTCTCCAACAGTTCTTTCTCCTCTTTTCCTGTCAATCATCCTCCCTGTAATTCCTTCTATTCCAAAACACATCCCCACCTTAGGGCTTTTGCCCTTGCTATATCGTATGCCTGAAATGTTCTTGTCTCAGTGAACCACATGGTTCAATCCATCGATTCATTCAGCTCTCTGTAAACATTACTTCAGAGAAATCAGTCATCCTACACATCACTCCCTATCCTCTTCTCCTCCACATAGTAGGTGCTAAAATATTTCCAATGTCTGAATGAGTGCTGCAATAAAACACTGGTGACTAAGATTCAACAACCCTTCCCAAGTATCATGGGTGTCTTCATGGTAGCCTTTAATCTGGGTCTGGAAGGATGAGCAGAAAGCCACTAGGCACAAAACAGCATACACTTGTGCAAATGGCCAGCGGTTAAAGAAAGTGAAATGCAGAATAAAAGGGGGTGAGCACACGGAGATGTGACTTTGTCTGATTTGCAGAAGAACTTAGCTGCTGGGGAATAATTGAAGGTTTTTAACCCTGTAGAAAAGCAGATCTTTTGGAAAGACCTTGCAGATAAAAAAGTATGAAAGATAGATTTGGGCCAGATAAGAATGGAGTTCAGGAGATAATTTAGTAGGCTAGTATAAGTGAGACACAGCAGGAGTTTGAACTCAGGCTGTATAATATGGAATGTTAGGAAGAGGATAGCTTTTGCTCATAAAAAAATCATCAGTGACGACTATTCTATATAACACTTGTAGTTAAGACATCATTTTAGTATAATCTTCTTTCTTTATATCCATATAATTTGTTTAGTAGATGCCATATGAAAAAAAAGAGAATAAATGCAGAAAAATATCTAGGTCATTAGAGAAGTTACTATATTCCCCAAGAGACAGCAGATGAATTGTGATGGTCTCACCTGATGCTGCTGCACCTTGAAGTGGCAACCACTGAAATACACACTAAAAAATGCTTCTAGAGCTTTGGGGTTCCCATAAGACAAATGCATTTGAAAAGGCTTGCAGGTTACAAATGGAAAATAATTGTAAGTAGTATATAGGGAATCTGATGAGTTGGAATGGTTGTTCACAGCAAGATTAATACACAGTGTTAAACTTAAATCAATGAAATTCTCCCTGGACTCAAGCACTATCTTGTCTTCAGTTGGGTGGTAAAATTGAGTGATGAAACAAGGCATTCCATCACTTTGCCAGACACTGATACAGAATTATAGCCCAAAGGTAAAATTTTTTTAATATTAGAAGCTTTCACATTTTCAAAATATCTTCAGATCAAATAGGATTTTACCCAATACATTATCTTGTATAGAAAAAAACAAAAGGATCTATTTCTGCCTTACTTTCTATTACATTAAAACTATAGATGGTCCCCAGTTTACAATGGTCTGATTGAAGATTATCTGACTTTACAAAGGTACAAAGACAATTTACGTTCAGTAGAAATTGAACTTCTAGCGATACGCTATTTGATGCTCTCCAGTCACAGCTCCCAGTCAGCCAAGCCATTGCGAGGGTAAACAATCAATGCTCTGTGGTGTGCTTGTTGTTTACATGATTCTGTGCAACCGTAGGTGAATGGCAGTGTTCTGACGTGTTTAAGATAGGCTAGACTAAGCTATGACGTTCACTAGGTTAAATTTGTTAAATGCATTTTTGACTTATACATATTTTCCACTTACAATGAGTTTATTAGGACACAACCCCATGAAAAATCAAGATCATCTGTATTCCATTTATGAATTTAAAGATTACAGTGACTATATTTGCAGGTGTTAATATATTTCCTCCCAACTCCAAACTCACCTTATTTTCTCTGATCATACTACACTCTCCTTTGCCAGGTGACTCACTGGTAGGCACAGCCCTTCCAGGGTCCTGGAGGGACACGACCAGGCTAGAGGAGGAAGAAGAGCCTTGTTGAGGTCCAGTAACCAGAGACATTCCCAGGAGGTCAGCAGCAGATGCCCATCAGCAAGAGTCACCACAAGAGTGATGACTCTCAAGTTTCAAGGCAAGCAGTCCCCATCAAGCACCTTAGTCACCAGTGGTGATCACCATGGTCTAGTTACAGCCAGCTCCCCTCAGAGACCTGACTCAGCCTTGCAGGACCTTCCTCTCAGTTTGCTTCTTGTTGACTTTTTCCTCAGATCTCAGGGGAGTAGCCACTCTCCACAGATGGCTGCCTCTGTAGATTTGGGTGTTCTCATTTATTTTTTTCAGTTGTTTACTACCTTTTATCTCCAAAAAATTTCCTTATATTAAATTTGTCTGTCAGCCCTGGCTGGTGTGGCTCAGTAGATTGAGTGCCAGCCTGTGAACCAAAGGGTCACCAATTCCCAGTCAGGGCTTATGCCTGGGTTGTGGGCCAGGTTCTCAGTAGGGGGCACACAAGAGGCAGCCACACAATGATGTTTCTCTCCCTTTCTTTCTCCCTCCCTTCTCCTTTCTTTAAAAATAAATAAATAAATTTTTAAAAATAAATAAATTTGTCTGTCAAATGACTAGCATGGTTTCTAGCTCCTCCTTAGACCCTGTCTAACATGCCATGTGTTTAGCCATTACGTCATAGATATTTATCATCTCCCTCAACAGTACCAGGAGTTAGAAAACTAAATGAAAATTCACCTAAAGGTATCTGAGAAGTATTAATATGTATACCTATTAATCTAATAATACACTTATAGAAAATTAATCTATAAAAATAAGTAGTTATTAATATAACCAAAATTAATATATCCAAATTAATATATAGAATATTTTTATCAAAGTTGAAAAGAACAAAAACAGATTTATACTCATTCAAATAATTTTTAAAGACTCATTAAAGGATACCTAAATGTCACAAAGTCAAGCATTATTCGTGCAACTAGGAAATTACCAGAACCAAGACTGTGTGTGCCTTTCTCTATTTGTTTCACAGAAGCCATATCACCCATCCCCATAACCTGTGTTCCTGTCTCTCTCCTTCCACTCTCCTCTTCCTTCTTTCCATAGCACTCCAATTTGTTGTATTGCCTATTTAATACATTGATTGTCTGTTGACACTCTCCATTAGGATGCACACTCTATGAAAACAGAGATCTTTGGTTCATTCACTGATGTGTCCCAAGCAACTAAAACTGTAAGTGGCACATAGTAGGTGCTCTGTACATATGCTCTACTTTTTATTTCTATAGAGCCATTATTTCTTCTCAATCCTCTGCTATCATGTCATCATATACAAGGTCTGTCTGGAAAAAGTCCAACCATTGTTAATATAACAAGAACAGTTTGCATGACGTTGATGTGACCTGTCAGCCACGGAGGAGTGGACTGGAAAGCACATGCGTGAACAATGACAACTTCACTGTACCAGTCAGTGAGGGCAGTAGACACCAATGAGCAAGCATGTGTACTGCATGGCCATCACATTCATAATCACTGAGCAGAGCAATAAATCTGGTGATTGGGAGAACTGTGTGAGGTCCTGAGGTGCCTACTTTGAAGGGGACTGAGGCACCATTGTCCTATGTACAATGTTTCTTGTATCTTGTATCTTCAATAAATGTCTCTAATTTTCATATTACATGGCTGGATACTTTCTGGGCAGACCTTTGTATGTCTGCTACAGCCACCAATTTAAGCTATTAGTTACTCACACAGTATATTAGCTTACAATTCCAAATGATTGAGCAAGAAATCTGATTGCCACTACTCATCACTTTGAGCTGAGCCACAATCTACAAAACCCCAAATTAAAACCTGAGTTGTCAGGGAGAAGCAGGTGCAATGTCTCATGTTTCACTGCCCATTCAGAAATTTCTGAGGAGGTAGTTGGATCAGAAAATGTCCTGTATTTCTATATAGTTATTTATTATAGTATTATTTTTAGTAATTACTAGGTACAATTATTTTTGGTAGAAAAATAGAAACTATCTAAATATCCATGAATTTATATCCATATATTAAAAAGTGATTATTCAGTCTACATTTATTCACATGGAAATACACTTATCATACATAGGTTTTTTAAAAAAATCACAAAATAAAATAAAGTAAAAGATTTTATTTCTATATATTATGCATAGAAAATTCTGGAAGAGTATTTACTAAAGTATTACAGTGGTTAATTTTGGGTGGTGGAAATATAAATTAGTTTTTTCTCTTTTAATGCTTTTTAGTATTATCTGATTTTTTTTACAATGTGTCTTTTATTATAACAATAAAATAAAACTATTTACATTCTGTAGGAGGAAATAGAAGAGGAAATAAGAGTGAAATCTATCAAAGACAGCCTCGGGTACAAAAGAAGTCATCCTTGGCTAGAAAATAATGATTCCAGCAACATAAGGGTCAAATAAAAGTTAATTATATAGTATGTGAGCTTCAACAATGATACAAATTGCAATGAATTGAAATCTATCAAATATGTTCAGTTTCATGAGGTCATCTTGCTTTGTCTGTATGAAATGTACCACTAGGTACTTAAATGAGAGATGAAAGGAACTGTCTGTCTATAATATTCTAATTAATAAATGAAAAAATAGAATTAAAAATCACCATTTTACAACTGCCAATGAATGATCAGTATAGGCACTAAACATCAATGGTTGCTAAAATTAAAAGAGAGAAAACTAGACATGTACCTCCCATAGCAAAAACTAAGTATAATCTTGTCAAAGGAATCGAGGTGAGTTAGATGGACCCTCTGAATTTAACAGCAATGTGCAAGAAATATCCATGACAGAGAAACAAGCTGAACTGCATCAAAAGGATATATAGCATCATCCAGATCCAGACTGTGGGAAATGCTACATATCAAACTTCCCAGGTTGTTTAACAGATACACTGTAAAGAAATGAAAGGGATGGAAAAGCAACATAGCCACATTTTTTTAAAGACTTAAAAGCATATCATATTTTTTAAAATGTAAACTAGAGTGTCTAGTGATACGCACTGAGTGATAAAACTATAAAAAGAAAATTGCAAGGAAGTCATTATAGAAGTCAGGGTAATGGCAGGAGGGAGGGGTTATAATTGGTATCGGACAAATAGAAGGGACTTCTCAGTGGCTCCTCCTTGACCGGGTGATACTTACAATAAATCACTAAGACACATATTTGACTTGGGTGATTTTCCGTATCTGTGTTGTATTTTACAATAAACAGAGTTGACATAAGCAGGATTCAAAAAAGCATAGCCTACCTTTTTTTGGACAAGAGGCTCAACAGCATAAATTGAAAGGCAGGAAACTGGCTGAGAGAGACAACAAGATGTTACAGGGAGGACGGAAGGTAAAGTGAAGTAAATTAGGGAAACTTAAATGTGGTGAAAATAAAAAACTTCCCCAGTCTCACAATTTTGTCTTGCCTAACTCATACTGCTTTTCAGAATCTACTCTGCTACGCATAGGGCACAGCCACAAGGGCGCCTAAAAGTAAAATGATGCTTTCCAGCCTGATTCTACAGGAGAGTTTCTCAGACTACCTTATATTTTCTAGATATCAAAATAATTATACATAAGTGAAAATGAAAGTGTCAATAATATTGAAGATACATGTCAACTGACTCATCTCCCATTGGTTCCAAAGAAGCAAAACAATCCATAACTTTTAGCAAAGAAAATCAGTCCAGTACATACTCTGAACTACAACCCATCTTGAGATTCTTAAGACAATGTTTCCAAGTTGCAACATAATACAAACTAAATTATAAATCATTTGTCTTGAATGTCCAAGTACCCAAATTTATCTCTTTGAATTGTTTCATCTCTTCTCCCATATCAGTTTTTTTTTCTCTTCATACTCTTTTCCGTACTACTTTGCCCATGATCCCACACATGGTGACAACCAGAAAAGAGACAAGAGGGGGACAGAGGAAGAACACCATGGCAGGTTCAGAGCAGACATGCGGCACAGAGGTAAGCACATTTTTGAAATAGTTGTAAAGGACGTGTTGGAGAAGGAAGGAGGCGAGGAGGCAGATACATGGGGAGACCAATGCAAAGGATGGTCCAAACTGGGCCAAAGACCTAGTTTCTTAAAACCAGATGCGTTCACTCTGGTTTTCAATTTGCATCTCTCTGATGATAGAGATGTTAAACATCTTTTCACATGTCTATTGACCATCTGCATGTCCTCTTTGGAGAAGTGTCTATTCAGGTCCTTTGACCACTTTTTAACTTGATTGTCTGTTCTGTCAGCAGTGAGTGTAATAAGTTCTTTATGCATTTTGGATATTAACCCCTTATCAGATGTGTCAGTGAATATATTCTCCCATTCAGTGGGCTGTCTACTCATTTTATTGATGGTTTCCTTTGCTGTGCAAAACCTTTTTAGTTTGATGTAATCTCATTTTTTCCCCTACCCAAGGAGATATATAAAAAAACTGCTATGAGAATTGTCTGAGATTTTACTGTGTTTTCTTCTAGGATTTTTATGGTTTCAAGTCTAACATTTAAGTCTTTAATCCATTTTGAGTTTATACTTGTTTATGATGTAAGAAGCTGGTCTAGTTGCATTTTTTTTACATGTATCTGATGTTGTATTATAGATTTGTACCCCTGAAACATATAATTTTATTAACCAATGTCACACCAATAAATTCAAAAATAAATAATAAAGTCACACTATCAATGTGTAACAGAAAAAAACTAGACATGATTAGAATGGACTCAGCTACTATCCAGACCCATGTTTCTAAAATATCATGACACAGATGAAGTCACTAGAGAGAGATGAGGATCCCTTCAGTCTGGCATGCGCTCACCTAGGGATGTTGAACCAGTCCACCCAGCTTTCCCAGACATAAGAGACTTTGAAAGGCATCTCTGTGAATGAAACACTGTACCCTGAAAGGAGAAATTATGTTAAATATTTAGCCCTAAAACTATTCTAATCATAATTTTTCTTTAAAGAGTCAGGGAGCTTTAATATGTAGCAATAACTAAAACTCATTATAACAATTATTATTTCATGTATGATTTACAGAAATGATAGTTGAGAATCTGATAAAGAGATTTCTGAATAAACAACTGTACAATGAAATACTTTTCTCAGCTTTCCTCTTTTTTTTCAAAGCCAGTAAAATGATACTGAAAAAAGCCTAACATTTTCCAAATCTAGAACACATGCTATTATTAAAATATACTTGGTCATAAATAAATACATCAAACATATTAATAAATGCCCCCTCTGAAAGCTCTTCACTCACAAGGCCCTTAACAGACATTGTTCAGAAAATAAAGGACTTCTGGGAATTTGAAAAATAAGCATAATTCAACCATCTCCAAGCTATTCTGCATTTTTTCAAGGTTAGTTGTTCTTATAAAACATATCAATATGCATATCTTGTCTCTGAGTAAGGTTCATTTCAATGTTCTGAAGCAAAAAAAAAAAAAACAAAACACAGGAAAGTCATAAGAGACATTCACTTAAAGTCTGAGTGAAACTTAAATACCATCTATTAGCTTGTGCCATTAAGTGTTTTAATATTTTCTAATGCATGGAGTACATTTATTTCTGACCACAAAGTATTTATATTGGCTGCAAAGCTTGACAGCAGCCTGAGCAAGCTGTTTTCTTCAGGCATTGCATTTAATGTACCTACATGCAAAAGCTGAATCCCATTGACTCCATAATGCTTGAAAAACCAAAGCATTTTTATGTGGAAGACCAACAAATATAATTCTGTTCTTCCCACTGTACTAATAGGACAGAATTCAACTGGCTGACTATTATCTGGGAAAATTTTTTGTTTACGTATTAAGTTCATGACAATATTTAGTCTCTCCACCAAACGCATAGCATGGAATAAAGGCACAGAAAGTTACTTTTCAAAGTTAAAAAAAAACAAAACCAAAAAACTTACACCCTGGCCAATGTGGCTCAGCTGGTTTGAGCGTCGTCCCATAGATCAAAAGAGTGCAGGTTTCATTCCAAGTCATGCCACAGACATAGGTTGTGGGTTCCATCTCTGGTCAGGTACGGGTGGAAACCAATCAACGTTTCTCTCACATTTGCATGTGTGTGTGTCTCTGTCTCTGTCTCTATCTCTATCTTTCCTTCCCTCCCTCTCTTCCTAAAAGGCAATGAAAATAAAACTATCCTCCGGTGAGGATAGAAAAAAAACTTACACAACCAATTACCATATTTAGAGGGCCTATACTATTCAGGAGAGAAGTAGTCTCATTAATTTAAATTATTCCTCTAACTTCAGGGTTTGTTTTTTCATTGATTTCAGAATCATTGAGATTAAAATTGAAAAGTTTCTTTTTCTCATTTTAATGAGCTAAATGACTTTATTTATTATTTTTAAGCCATGTTTCCCAAAGTACTGAGATAAAAAAGGAGGGAGAGGAAGCAGGGGGAGGGGTGATGATTTGGTGGGTGGCTGGGAGAGAGGGAATCATGAAAATCTGTGTTATAGAGACATGGAAGATACACCAAGTTCAACAGCTTTATCAAATAGGATAAAGCAAAGACATTATTTGCCACCCTGAATATCACAAGTGCTCAAACAATGAGTCTATTCTTTGTTTGAAGTACTGCTGTTCAGTCTTCTCACATTCCACATTGAAAATTGCTGTATATCCCAGAGTTCTATGCTACACACAGTCTGGTGAACAGGATAGTAATGGGCTAATTATCCACCTGCATGTAAGTCATTTCAGATGCAATTTCCAAGTCAATGAACACAAGAAAAATAGGCTTCTGGTGATTTGATATGTTATCAGAAACACTAGTACAACCCAGAACATTATATATTCCAATTATGCATCACTTGCTTTTGCATAAGATGCTAGGTCAACTCCCATATTGTAGCCAACACATAATATAGGATGAAGTACCTTCGACTGTTACCTTAAAATTAGAGGCTGCATGGCAGTCTTGGAAATTTTCCTGGAATAGCCCAGAATGATGATCCAAGTTGGGCCCATTGTTCTCCTCTAAACGGATCTGTTATCAAAAAAATATAACAATTGTTTTAGCTGAATGTAATTCTTTCACACTAATTCAATTCAATATTATCTATTCTACATACAATGCCCTGCGCTAGGCACTATAAGATATCAAAAATAAAATGCAATCTTTAAAAGCTAGGGTGGGAGCCCAGAGTGTACTCAACCAGAAGGCAAATGATTAAGAATTCAATTTAAATTCTTTTCAGTGAACAATGGCATAGCAAATTAAAGAATTCATAACTGGATTAATTCTAAAATCTCATTACTTCTTTATATTTTCTATTTATTAATTTTAGACAAGCATTCTCCAATTGAGAAGTGGAGAAAAATATCTATTATATGTACTAAGTAGGATAAATCCTTCAAATCACCATTAATTAAAAATATAATGCAGACTCATTTCATGAAGTGTCTAAACCAGGTGGTAAGTCACTACGCCCATTTGATGGAGATTTTTAAGTCCAAACAAAATGTTTCTAGATTTTTTCTCTTAAGACAACAATACAGGGTGGAGCACGCTATGGTTGGAATGCCAGGAATACCAGTCCTTCCACAAGCACCTCATCAAAGCAGCACCCAGGAAACTGAGTCACCCAAGAGTATTAATGGAATAAGAAAATTCTTCCCACCAAACAATGTTATTCCATATCTATGGACTGGGTATCTCCCTAGATCTCCAACCACCCTTACACATGCTTAATTTTAAAATTTAAGTAATTCTTATGAATTTTAAGTACTCCAGTTTCAGCAAAGTAACAAAAAAAAAAAAAAAAAAAAAAGAGGCTACCAATAGCTTTGAGTACATAGTTTAGTCTGGCAAGGAAAAGAAATGTAATCCAGGAACCAAATCGTGATAAATTGCTTGCATTCTTTAAGCAAGAATATTAATTTTGGAAGATTAAACTAACTCATCTTGTTACAGAACAGACCAGGGCCGGGGGGCAGGGGGGGCGTGTACGATATACTATTACCAAATGGACCCACCCTTGTGCTCTGGGGGTCCCCCGCCCAACCAGGTTCAATTTGCTAGCTGCCAGGGAAAGATGTCTCTCAATGCCAAAGATTGGTGAAAAAGAAAGGGATAATTTCTTTAAAAAGTTATACAGACTTAGAGTAATAATTTAATATCTTCATTAAAAATACTAAAGTCCTTTAGAATACCCACAAATGCACACAGTCCTTCCTTCTCCCCTCTGCCCAGTCTAGGGTACCATATCTCAGAAAAAGAAGTAGAAGTCCATGGTTCAGGCAGCCCCTCAGTTCTGGCACCATAAGCTGTGTCAATGCCGTGATCTCCAGTTAATCCAAAACCATGTGGCACCTTCTCATGGCCCATCAGCAAGAGTCCTGTCACCACTTTTCTTTCGGGCAATGTTTCTCCTGCTTCCTAAGCCACGTGGCAAAAAGGGAGAATCCTAAAGCTGCACGGTCCCAACTTTCACCAAAGCCGCGTGGTCCCCAAAAAGCCCCATAGGGCTGCTTTTAAGCCTGGTCCCACATGGCCTGGGTTTAAATCCCAGTGCCAATCTTCCTCTGCAGCCCCATTTCCAACCCCTCTCACAATCAGTTACACCTGCCAGCGTTCCCTATTTTTCCAGCTTTACTGGGCATCCATAGTAAGTCTGGGCAGGACTTACATATGTAAGTCCTTACATACATAGTAAGATTGGCCCCATGGCATGGAGCCAAATGATCTCCAAGCTCTCATGCACACTCTGTAACCAGGGGGACTTGCCTCCCAGTTGCATCATGGGTTGAAGTCACTCCCATCCCCCTGGCTCAAATCATGGCCACACCTATTTAACCAGTTAAAGGTTATGAATATGTTAAATGACCATCCTAGAGGTTTATCTGTAAAAATATTGCTATTCAAAACAGCTCTCAATGGTCCTGCTCCATGCGTCCCATCCCCCAGCTCAGACCTGTGGGGGTGAAGACATCCTATGTATATTTTTTTCTAATATTTCCTGGATACCCTGAGTTCTGGACCCCATTACAAATCCCCATTTGGGCCCCCCGCCCTTTGGCTGCATCCTCTTACAATCTTGTAGATGGACTTTCTTCTTATTTTGGTCAAAGACAGGAGATCATTTCAGCCAAGGATTCAAAAAGTTATATTTTGGCATTTTCTTAAAGAGACATCCAACTGACCTTTCCCAGGATGGACCCTGTAGACTGTTGAGTCTAGTTATTATGTTGAAAAGTACATTAGCCGTTAAGTTATTTTTCATGTAAATTCAAGGCATCTGTACACTTGTTCAGTCCTCTGGTGAAGATTGAGTGCACTTCATGCCATTTACATCAGTGAGTCATTTGTGCAAAACATCTTCTTGTGAAGACAATATCAGGCTTAAAAATACAATGAACAATCATGAAAACTTTTCTGTTTCAACATGATGCTGAAGTGACACCTTTCTAATTAAAACTTTTCTTCACTGAACCAAAACAAAAAAGGAAAATGTGGATTACAAATCAAGATTTTTAGTTCAGGTTTAAACCTAATATTGTAAATTCCAACATAACTAGCAAGTAGAGTAACCAAAAAACACATTTTTGTATAGCGTAGGAAGGGCTAAAAGAAATGAGTACATGAAAATTTAATAAACTTATTAATATTATAAAAGGAAACTCTTGTTTTAGTAATAAAAGCCACAGTAAAATCATACAAAATTTTAATTGTTTTTCTGAATTTGGAAAAACTTTAAATCTAAGAGCATACTGACACACAAACAGCATCCTGTCCCGTCTACGTATAGAACAAAGAAAACAATTTCCAGCATGCTATTTTACAATCATTAGTATAAATGAATAGAACACAATTAAGGTAAATTGTTAGTGGCAGAAAGACAATACCAGGTGTTAACATCAGTTCAGCAACCTCAGTTCTTGACTTCTGACTAAGAGAAGAATTCAGAGCCAAGACTCCAATTCTAAGACAAAGTTTATTTAGAAAGTCATGGAGGTAGAAGACGTGAGCTGTAGAAGAAATGGGAAACCTGTTACAGCAAAAGAAGAGTCCTTGAGGCCTAGGGGAGATAGAGAAAAGGAAAAGAAAAAGAGTGAGTGTTTTAACTCACCTTGCAAGATAAAAGAGGGAGGGGAAAGGCGTGGGCCTTCTCCATAGAGAGAGCCTGCCAGGTCTTCCATCCAGAGGACTCTTACCGGAGGTCTAAGGGGAGGATCTCAAGGGACTAGTCATCAGCTTTCCAGGTGTACCTCCTCAGGGTAGTATCTCCACTAATTGGTCAGTGCCAGAGCAGGGTCATTAGTCATTGCACCTGGTCCTGATGTCAGTCATGCAATTTCTCGATCTGCCTGGTTTTGCTGATTTCCTGAGCTGGAGCTAAAACACAGCTGAGGCCTAGATGCCATCTCTAGGGGTTAATGCTTCAGGGAGCAGTCATGCAAGGACTGTAGTTTTGCTTGTTGCTAGGCACCTGGGGCTCTCTGCCTTGGTAACCCTCTGCACTACCCAAGTGACCTTCTGTACCTACTCATGTCTATCTGACTGCCTACTGTGGGATGGTCAATTTTGGAAACTGAGGGTTAGAAACACATTGAGGATATCTTTTCATGTAAAAGATTTGTTTAAAAAAAAACAGATTTTTATTGTACAAAAACATTCATCTAATCTGGTATTTCCATGATTATTTTTAAATGAAGAAATCAAACTCATATATAAAGTAAATATAATCTGAACTTGAAAATAGGTTTACTATTAACCCTGAAAGTAATAGCAGGCTTTGACAGTTCCAATCACTGATGGCTTTTTACAATTCTAACTAGCAAACACCTGAACATAACTAATCTGAGGTAGAACAATAATAGTTACTTTATCCAACAGCTTACTTTTTAAAATTAACAAAAAAGATGAGTGTTATCCTATTAAAGGTGATCAAAAACAAGCTTTTATACATCTAACTTTGTGAATGTAACCTGGTTGGGAATTACTCCGATAAAAATCAAATTTGCCCGAAGGCATGCTTAATCTAAACTTGAAATGTCTCAAAGCTGAACAACTATAAGGTAAACCAAAAATAAAGTAACTCAAGTAGAGAGTAGCCTACTTTCTTACTTAAAGTAAAGAAACTGGGAAAAATCTAATTACTGATCTGTTTCAACTCTGAGGTTTTATCTTTAATCCACTAAAAGTTAAAAGGCAATGCACCAACACGGGATGCCTGCGGGGAAATGTTGCTGTGGAAAGCCACCTGGTTTCACATCCATATATTTAAAGCTCTGCTTTTATTCTTTTTTCTCTCTCTTTTCTTTTTTTGATCCTCTAAGACTTGCTACACTAGAGACTAATGAATACTATTTTATTGCAGTGACTTTTGAAAATCTCATATATAGACTTTTGGGTAAAACACATTTAATGACCTTATAATTAAACAATATGATTGTTTGGAAGACAGATTTGTCTCTGTAAGCATAAGGGGAAAAAGATAAGATAGGAGGAATGACTCAGACTAAAAAAAACAGGTAAAAATAAGAGAAAAGAAAGACATTAATAAGAAATGTCAGTATCCATTTACCATACTATCTTTCTAGCTTTATCAGCCATTTCGCCCCAAAGCACACCTGGCATTCCTTAACACAGGTGCCTCCATGGGGCTCTCCCACCTCTGCACCTGTGCTTCTCTGCTAAGCCTCTTCCATCTAACCTCAGCAGAAACACTACTACACTAATCTCAACCATGCCCTAAGCCCCAAACACACACTCAACCAGATGTTCTCTCTTTCCCTGATCCTCTTATTTCTACCTTTATCATGGAAACCTTGAACCTAGCATGGTGTGTACTGTAGTTATATATATTTGCCAGACTCCGACACCCAGTGACTGCAGTCTCCTAAGGCAGGGTCAACAGTCATGGTCATGTTTGTGCCCCTGCAGTGATTAATTAGTACAGAGCCTTTCCCATAGAGACTAAAGAATAAACATTTATTAATTAATTAAATTTCAGGGTTTTTTTTCACTCTCTCTTTACTGTTATTTTTACAATCTACAAAAATTGTTTCTGGTGTGTATTTTGTGCTCTCTTTACAGCTTCCTCCACCTAGACCCATTTGCATGAAAGAGCTGGTGAAATCTTAGTCACTCTCTTTAAAAAGTGGAATTCTTTAGGAATCGCTGGCACCACAAGAGTCCACCAGGGACATAAATGTAATTCTACCTTTCTAAAGGTAAGTTCTGTGAAAGCTTTTTTGAAAATATTTTCTCCATTACTTAATAGGACTTTTGGTGTTGGGCAGGGGGAGTGGGAAGGATGTCTAGCCTACAGCCAGCTATTCCCGCCATTGCTCCGACTACACTGAAACCCGCTCTTACGTTGAAGTAAATGGCATCGATGACTAGTCAAGAATTAGGGAGTGTGTGTGGACTTGAAGAACTCGTCAAAATCTACTTTCCTCCAGTGAAAGCACACTGGAAATTTTAGATCCATTATTGATCAAACTTTACTGTGGTTGCATTTGCACGTTAGGATGTTGCACACTAGTGCGTTGTGCATTAGCACTCTGCCTAACAAGGTCCTCTTGAGCAGGTATATACGCCACATGTTTAAAGCCAGGACTGAGCAGTTCCAGTGCCGCATAAGAAGCTTTCTTTTTGTGTATGTAAACATCTCAAGGAAAAAAGCCATTTTTTTTTTTTTTTTGCCTAAATCAAAAGGTCCTTGAGAACTAGGACCATGTTTTTAATCTGCCAGGGCCCAGAAGAATATCTGGTACTTCTAAGGACCAGTGAAGAATTAGGAAGGAAGGAAGGAAGGAAGGAAGGAAGGAAGGAAGGAAGGAAGGAAGGAAGGAAGGCAGGCAGGCTGCTATTTTACTACATTTCCTGGACATCATATGATTCCTAATCCCTTAACACTATTAACAAATATCAAGGTTCACATTTTTATTTTGTCTGGTGTCTCAATCTTTTCAGGCCACTATAACAAAAATGCCATAACCTGGGTGGCTGATAGCAACAAACATTCGTTTCTCACAATTCTAGAGGCTGGGGGCCTGATGTCACAGCACTAGCATGGTGACATTGTGGTAAGGGCTCTCTTCCTGGTTTAGTGGGCAACGTCTCACTGAATTCTCAAAAGGTGGAAGGGCTAAGGATCTCTCTGGAGACTCTTTTATAAGGCACTAAATCTCATTTGTGAAGGCTCTGCTGAAAGCCCTGCATCCTAACACCATCCATGTCATGGGGGGTTAAGATTTCAATAAATGAATTTGGGGAGAAACCTGTAGGAGACCATTCTGCATGGCATGGGGCCCAGCTTCCAGTGGAAAGCAAGGTCCGATGCACAGGACCCACGCCCACGGATAGGTTCTCCCGTGGGGAATCAGGCCTGCATTGTACCTAGGCTGCTATGAGACTTGCTTTTGCTAAAACTCCCTCACCCTGAACTGAGGCAGCAAACATTTACTGCAAAGTAACTTCCTTAAATCTATGCTAAGCCTTCCAAGGATGAGTGTAACCAGTTCAACCACTTTTCCCTTTTCATTTGCAAATATCCTTCTTCTGTGATGTGATTAGCGGCATCAGCTCCTTTGTTTTCTGTACAAGGTAACCACCTAAAGTGAATCAGTGCATAATAAATGAGGACCATCATGTACCATGCCCGGAAAAGAAATAAAAGCCTGTCAGAGCGAGGACCTCAGCTTTTTCTCCTCTTAAGAGAAAAGCTATGCTGTCCCTGTTCCTCCACAGGAGTCGGTAGTCCATGTGAATTTCTCATGCCTCATCCACAATGTGGTGGACCCCACAAGCCGGGGTCTGCATCAGAAACCCTTAAGAGCTGAGTTTTGTCATAGTTACATATGGAAGTGGAAAAGTTGATACTTACTGATTACTCTTGGACGAGTTCATAACATTGCACTAAGTTAATATTTCTATCTATAGCTTGTCTGGCCTCTAGGTAACCTGGGCCAGAGTAAATCCAACAGGGAAACTAAATTTTTGTTAGATTTCCATCTTCCCAACTTGTGTACAGGCTTACAAAGCTTATGAGTCCCTAGAATTACCCTAGACGTGGAAGATACAGACAGAGCAAATCCTCCTACCTCCGCTGTGATCCTAGTAAGCACCACCTGGCATTATAGCTGCCTTCGCATCTCTCTCTCTGTACATGCTGGACCATCTGGCATTCCTCTTAGGATACCCACTTTATTTTCCCTCTGAAATCTACATCATTGTAAAGCATGATTTTTTAAACTGAAGTACATTTCTACAGAACGAGTCTTTCAGAATAACATCTAATTTAATAGCTTTCTCCTAAGGAAAGTAAAAGTCATATTAGTCATTGTAACACTCACTAGATCCATAAGGCATTGGTGCATTACATTTTTATAAAGAACCATGTGAAAATGTGGCACTCATTATCCAGGAAAATGTCTCCACAACCTGTAACACTTTCCTTTTGCAATTTCTTTCAGTTACCTTATTTCTTAAAGGACTGTTTCATAATGTTTATGAAAAATATGTTCAAAGGCATCTCAATAGTTACTAACTTAATTTATATTTTTTATATTCCTAATTATTGATATGAATATATTCAACCAATTTAAAGTTTTCCCTAGAAAATTACATGGTCATCATTAGTAGTAGATGTAAAATACAAAGTCCAAGAACAAAATATAGATCATCTCCTATTTTTCTGAATATATATTTGAAAGTCAAATGTTGGAAAGTTGAATGTACATGTCTTCAAGTTGGCTTCATCCCCATAAGAATAAAAAATAATAATTCACAATAGTAATAGTTCCAACAATACTGCCCTTCTTGGGTCCAGGCAACATGGTGACAAGAATCCTTGCAGGCATGTGGGATTGTCAGGAATTGGTAACAAGTGAAAGAATTGCCAGATGCCCCAGGGAACTACAAAAGTCTGTTCCAGACTTGCCCACACCCCATGGCCTAGTATCATTTTATATGGTGTTGAAGCTACCTCTGGTCTTTAAACCTCTGCCAGCAGGGCTCGATATGCTGAGAGTAAGATGAAAGGAGGCTGTCTCCACTACCAGAGCACAGGGGGTTTGCTGTGCTGCTCTGGTGCAGCACCTGTGTGGCGTCCACGACCCTGAGCCTCCAGTTAAGAGAGAGTGACGGAAGAAGGGGGGTGCAGAGTGCACTACATGAAAAGGTAAGTTGGGCTGGGTAAAAAATCTCTATGTGAGTAAGATCCAAGCCACTGGTGGCCCAGAGAGTAAGGAGATTAGAGTACACTGAGGAAGATTTGGAGCTAGTTAAAAAAAAAAATCTTCCTGTATTGACACATTGAATTCAGTTCCTTTTTCCAAGGACTAGGATCAGACTACATTACAGCTGAAATTATATTTCATCAGAACCATGTGAAAGACCCAATTCAGTGAATAAGAAACTGTCCACATATGGCCTGTATATTGTATGAATATTTGGGCTGCTTAAAACATAAATATTGAAGAAAAATGGTACGAGCCATGCACAACTCCAACCATCACTTAATTATTGTGTTTTTATGAGTTTCTAACATGGGCAAGACATTTTTCAAAGAACTGAAGATTGAGCAGTAAATAAAACAAATAAGGAAATGTTTATATGGTTGCCTTAAAGAGTATCTTTTAATGTTTACTTTTTAATTTTTTATTTATCGATGAGAGAGAGAGAGGGAAATATCAATTTGTTGTTCTATTTATTTATGCATTCCTTGGTTGATTCTCGAATGTGCCCAGACTGGGGTTCAAACCTGCAACCTTGGTGTATCAGGATGATGCTCTAACCAAGAGACCTACATGGCCAGGGTCTTTTAATGTTTACTTTTAAAATCAGACAGAATGTAGAGAGTGATAGAACTTATTGTTCTCCCCCTCCTCTAAGAACTATATATTTTCCTTTCTCCATGTTATCTATGAATCCTTCTTGACCACACCCAGCCAGAATCTTCCAACTCTTCTGGGTTTTAATAAACTTGTACTATTTAGTTTTCATCTTACTCTTAGCACATACCTTTTTATTTTTATTTTTCACTTTATTATGCATGAGTCTTTTAAGCACTGCAAGGTCAAGACTTGTAATTGTTGTATAACCTGCCCCCTTAGCATAGATTAGCACAAAGTAGAAGATTCAGATATGTTGTATAGTGAGAACAAAGTATAAAAAAAATTAAAAGTAAAATAATAATACATTCTGAAGACTAATGTCCTGTAATTAAGGATTTGCTTGCACAAATTTGTTGGCCTTTGACTAGATCTTTTCATAAATTAAATAATTAAGGGTCATTACATTTGATCCTAATACTAATCTGTCAATCTGAGGAAAATATTAAATATATTTTAGAGAGCTACTTCTAGCTTTAACTCTGTGACCAGCGTTTGGAAGCCTGAGCATGTCTCCACATTTGTACTAGGTATGCCAAAATTGAAAGGCCCTAATGGCCCAGTTAAGGCCATTTATCAGGGCCCTGACTGCAATAAGCAGCCTTGAAAAATGAGGTAATGCCTTTCTCCAGACAAAGAACATGCTTGCTTCTGCTCACTATAAAAGCAGTGAATTCTCCAAGTCCCAAGCTCAGTGTTCTTCTCCTGTAATGCAGCTCACTGCATGCGCAGGTACCCATCTGGGCCCATCTGCATGGGATTCAGGAGACATAGGGTACCAACTCACATGAACATGAAACTGTGGCTGTTGCTTTTGCTGTGAGTAATAAAGTCCTTTGTCTCTGATGCAGGAGTATCATGTCTTCTACCATCATCTGTGAAGTGATAGAACATAAGCTTGTTAGCCTGCAAGTAGGGTAAAATCTTACACTTTTCATAGTTCCGGTAAGTAAGTAGTGGGGTGACTTTTCATTAGTCACTTAGTCACTCAAAATCTCTCTCCTCACCTTTTAAAGTAAGGAATTTAAATAAGATTACCTCTAAAATTGCTTCCAAAAGTAAATTTGTTGTATAAGCTACCTCTATTTTTAAAGATAATAATAAAATATTTTGTAAAATTCTGTTTGTTATTATTTAATCTCAGGGGGATTGGGGGAAAAATCATTCTACTATCACTCTACGAATGGAGAACTGTTTTTATAATACTGATTGACGTAAGAATACACTCTTAGAAAAGGAGAAATAAAATGTTTTGATATTTCAGATATTACGATTGGCACCATAAAATCAGTGATAATATACTATTTGTCAAAAATATTTTAATTCCCAAATATCTTTTGCCTTATATGTTAGTTTACTATTGAATCCCTCTAAATTTACTCTGCAGAGATATTTATTACTAAGCAAATATCTCTCTGTTTCTTCTTATTCCCTACCTCCTTAACATTTAAGAACCAGTAGATAGCTTCCCCTTCCCTTCTGAAACAACCATGAGGTCATATGCTGAAACAGTAACATGAGAGACTTGGTGGCCTGGGTCTGTCAGTAACTACGTGGTACAGGGCCTTATGCCTTGTTGGACATCTAGTAATAACCAGTGTTATGTTAAGCCACTGATATCTCAGATTCAATTTATTAGCACAACCAAGTAGACCCAATCTAATGAATGCAGAATTTATGCCAGGAGTGGGGTGTTGCCACAACAAAACTTAACATATGTCCCTGGCTTAGTAATCACATAGTAGGAAACAAGGAAACTGATATCAGAAGGTAAAAAGATAGTCATGCTTATTATGTATCGGCAAAATATCTGGTAAATAGTTACATGAAGTAATTTGGAAAGCAAACAACTGAGTACTGAACAGGGAGCTCTAAGAGAAGAGGTTGGAAAAAAAGAAATGTAGTGTGTATGTTGGTTATTTTTTATTGAGTCTGGCATGTAAATACCAGAGAACAAAGATAAACATCTCAGGAAAAAATTTACTGATTGCAGGAAGAAGTGAAAGAAAAAAGAGAATGCCCAAAAATTCAGCCCTGTTGGTTATATAAGCCAGTTGCTTTTAAAAACCTAAATTTTATGAGATTAAAAATTGAGCAGATAATGCTCAATAAAATCAATGGATTATTACAATGCTTCAGGGAAAATGTGAGATTAAGGGTGTAAACTTTTAGCTGTTGTTCTAGACAGATTCAATGTGTCCATCCATCATTAATTCAAGTAAAAGACAAGAGTTTGAGATGAATATGTGAGGGAAGAAAGGCAAAGAAATGTATAGCAGATCTTAGAACTAAGTCCCAAACATAATTGTCCATTTCACTACCAGATTATGCACCCGATGATTCAAATAAAAACATATTAAATTTTCAAGAGAGTTGACTACCAAGAAAACTGCAAACTTGTGACTATTTGTAATATAAAATGACTCACTGTTCCAAACTTCAAGGGACAAGAATTAGCCTTCAAAAGCCATACACCCTCCAAAAAGTTAATATTATTCAAAAGTTAATATTATTCAATATTAACTTTTCAATCATTCAGAAATGGCCAAAGAAGATCAAGAAAAAGAAGAACCTCACCAGGGGCACCATTAGGGCCTGTGAGAACAATGAACAAAGAAGCTCCCAGGCAGCTGAGTCTGGTCAGGAACATCCCTCTGCCCCAGGGCAGAGAGGGGGGCCCACCCAGTGACCGCCAGTGGGATTTTGACATCACTGCAGACCCAGTGTCTGCCAAGTCTCCCAGCTGATTGTGTTACCCTGTCCATTTTCACTACTTCAGCTTATTTTTGACTTCTAGTGCACAGGACACTACACTAAGAGGAGGACATTCAGACTTGATAAGAGACCAATGTGTGTTATTTCAATTTCTGAGCTTAATGCAATAACTGGATGGAATTTTGTGTCCCTTGAGGAGACTCTGCATATGTAAAGAGAGACTGTTAATGCCCAAAAGCAACATTACAGCAGAGACCGTTATTGCTCACCAAATACCCATGTGTCCCTCCATATGTTGAAGCCTTGGTAGTTATATGTGGAGGTTGGTGGGACTAGTTCTGACCAGTGGACACTGAGCAGAAGGATGTGTGTCACTTCTAAGTCAAAGCATCTAAAACCGACACACCACCGTCCAGGTTGTTGCCCACCTGCTGGGACAACAATGCAAGCAATCGAGATTTGGAATGGAAGTGTTACAAGGTGATGGTGGCCTAGCCAGAGGGGCATCCCTGAACAACTATGTGGGTCAGAACCCCAGGCCATCACCACTGACCTTCATTGCACTTGAAATTTGGGCAAGAAAAACATCTTTATTTATCAAACCACTGATATTAGGGGCTTAATTCATTACTTCAGCTTACCCTAATATATCCTAATATATTCTCCCATGGGGTAGGGAGAAGAGTGAGTGATCACAGACAAGGACTGCAGTGATTGACTTATTTGTCACCTTGTGAGGAAAAGATCCAGAGAACTGACCCTGTTAATTTGGTCCCAATGGAACTGAAAGCAGAGCAATGAGCCAAGGGAAGGAAGCCTTTAACACTGCATCCACCTTGAACACATAGCCCCGCCCAAAGCTGATAATACTGGTAACTGAGAGGGTAATACTACCGAAGCCATGGGAAGGGGGACATGTGGGAACATCAACTCCTCCTTTATTGACCTCACCCAGAAAATAAGACTAGTTATTTTTTAGTGTCTATTATGTGAAATGCCTAATCCCATCAGCTGTGAGGACAGACCAGAGAGGATTTGACAAAATTAGTCCAAAAGCTTGTCTGTGGACCAAATCCCAGAGGGACACCTTGTAGTTCATTTTCCGAAGGTCATTAGAAAAATGTTTTAGCAAAGAAAGTTAATAGGCAAAAATAAATTCCCAAAATAGTATTCATATCTTTTGGTATATAAATACTTCTTTTGGCCGAGATAGGGAAAGGTCATTGAAGAAAGTAATTCTAAAAATTATTAGAAAAGGTGTTTGTCCACAGTTAAACTAAACTAAAATAATTTATCTAAAATGAAGTTGGGAAAATGTAAATGCCTTTTGTTATTAAAAAAAGTTTCCACTTGTTATTCCTTTGATGAATTAGAGCGGTTTTCCCCGCTTTGGCCTTTTGTATAACACATAGGACAAAATTATATGTTGTGGAACCAGTCAGTGAAGGTTGAGCAGAGACTGCTGCAATTCAGTACTTCTTATTTTCTCTAAACATTGTTTAATAGTTATCCGAGAAGCTGTAAAATCAGCTACGAATTCTCCAACTCTTTTTCACAGAAAACAAAGAATATAAAACAATTCTGAATTTTTGTATGCATTTTTAAAAATCTGACAGATGACAATTTTTGAAAGAACTTTATGAGTTTATAAAATTTTGTCAAAAGATAAACTTTTGTAATTCTTTTATGTCTCCCTTTTGTGGAAGGCTTTGGTTTTTGTTTGGCATTAAGGAAAATAACCAGAGTACTGGGTAGGAAACTTATTTGCATCTTTGATTAAACTAAAAGGGTTGTATAAGCCCCAGCAGGAAACAGTATTTGATAAAACATTTTGATCTATAATAGTTTATCATAATAGTGGTGTTCAAATTAGGTCTTAAAACTTCAGCTATAATTTCAAAATTGTAGTGGATTAATATTTAGTGGGAGTTAGTTATTTTCTACTCAGATTTATGTTTCTAAAGCAAACTTTACAAATAGAAGGGGAAGTTTGATGAGCTTTGTAGATTCTGACTGAGATAATTTAGTTCTCATTTTATGACCAAACTTAAGGTGGGAGATAGTATAAATAGAATGGTTTCTTCTGCATATTGTAGCTAACTTTTCACCCCCATAAGATTATCTCAGATCATCTTTCTCTCAAAATTCTGATCAGTTTGACCATTCAACTTTTATTGTGCTGTTTGTTATCAAATACCTCTACATACAGGATTTTCCTGGTCATGATGAGAACAAAATAGGAAGAAAGGAAGTAAAGGAGGAAGGGGAGGGGAAAGCAAGGAGGAAGAAAAGAATAAAAGAAGGTGTGAGTCCAATCTTTGAACTTTCTAAGATGGCAGCCTGATAAAAATTTAATTTGAGCCACAAATGTGAGTCACATATGTGATTTAAGCTTTCTAATAGATACATTTAAAAAGTAAAAAACCAGAAGAAATTAATTTAATGTAAGATTTTATTTAGCCTGATTAACAAAAATATCATTATATTTACATGTAATTCATATAAAAATTATTGATATATTTTACATTTTTGTACTAAAGTTGTTGAGTTTCAATGTGTATCATATACTTCCAGCACATTTCCATTTGGCTTATCCACATTTCAAGCCGTCAGTAGCCACTGTGGCTATCAGCCAACATATTGAACAACACATGCCTGAAAGGAGAATGTGGGGAGGGGGAGGAAGAGCAAAGATAAAGGCACACACAAATACAGTAAATATTTGAGGTAGGTGAGCATGATTGGTCAAGAAATACATGCAAGCAATAGTGGTACTTCAAGCATAGCTCATATCTTCAATTTGATCAATGCTCTTCCTCAGAGTATTGCCATTAAGCACTTAAAAATATACACTGATATCCCTACACACTGGTGCACTAAGTTTCCAAACACTGAAATTCATGAATAGGGAGCTAACTTAATTCTCAGTCTGAAGTATCAAATTTAAAGTTTCAGAGTGAATCACGTTGGACATCATCACCTGCTGTTGAGATAGTATTCCACTCTCATAAAATTATTGATATTAAAAAAATACATTTTAAAAGGAAACACTAATGCAAAATTCTTGGAACTCCAAGTATAAATTCAGTGCAGACGCAGAGTGATGAGGCAAAGAGGCCAGCACAAAACAGTCAGAAAGGAGAGATATTCCAGAGCTCAGAAGGCAAGAAATATTTTTAGAAAAAGTAAACGTCTAAGCAAAACAGTTCTTTTTCTTTTTTTTAAGAATTGCTTATCTGAGCCGAACTGTCTGAGACAACATATGCTGGGGAGCGAGATATCAAATGCTCCCAAAAAACAGTAACTCTTAACAATCAAGTTCATCAGCATTTGCTAAGTTATTGGTGGATGCCTAGTACTAGATACATAATAAACTTCTTTACACAGATATAGTAGAAGACATTTGTCCCTACTTTGGGGGGCATTGCCAAATATATCGAAAGGTAGAGTAGAAAGTGCAGACAGTAAGATCAATCAAAAGAGAGAAAAATAAGAGCTCAGGGTGGCCCAGTGCCACCGATAAAACTTTCCAGAGGAGCTGGACCTAAAGCTGGCCCACGTGATGGAGGGCATTTAAAGACGTGAAGTTGGAGGGAGATACTCTGGGAAGGGGAATTTTATATACCAAGACAAACCCTTAAGTTCTAACAATTGTTTCCTGTTAGTTTAGTCTTCCTATTTAAATTGTTATTTTGTTCAGTGCTATCTGGTGAGCTTAACAATGATCCCCAATAATTTTAGCAAGGATTGTTAAAGAGGTAATTATTAATGAGATTTGGGGAAACAATATGTGAACACCTGGATCAAGAGGGGGCGATCACTGGAGCCCAGCATGTGACAACAAAGAACAAGTTATGCCAAATAACCTCAACCTATTTCAGTTACTCTAATAGTCTAATAAAAAGGGTCACAAGCAGAAGGGCTGTTAACTTCCATAAAGTATTTGACAAAAATCTTTTTTGTGATGATTTTCTGAAGATGACAAAAAAATAAATATCAACCAGATGATAGTATAATTTGGCATTTTGACATACCTAGTTAAAGTCTACCCATAACTGTTTTGTAGGGTCATATTACCCTCTAGACAGAAATTACGGTTGGAGCAAGAATAGAAACTGTCCTAATAATTTCTTCTGATCTGGTTACTAGAGTCACTACTAGCTCATGGATGGCACTAGAGGGTATTATGCTAACTGAAATAAGTCAAACAGAGAAAGAAAAGCACCCCATGGTTTCATTTACATCTGGAATCTAAAGAACAATATAAACAAACAAACAAAACAGACACAGACTCACAGATGCGAAGCACAAACTGATGCTTGCCAGATGGGAGAGGGGTTGGGAGGCTGGGGCAAAAGTGAAGGGATTAAGAAGTACAAATCAGTAGTTACAAAACAGCCATGAGGATGTAAAGTACGGCATGGGGAATACAGTCAGTAATATTACAGTCACTATGTACGGTGCTGTTACTAGACTGAAGGGGTCAGCTTGCCCATGCTCATAAAAGCCCAATAAGACACAAACAGGAGTTTGCAGCCAACAAGTAGGGATTTGGTAAGGGGATGGTGCCATGCCTGGAGCCACAGGTGGCTCATGCTCAGCTTGGCTCCCCAGTGGCTTCCACAGGTAGGTTATATAGGGGAAAATCATTAACTATGGTGACTAAAGGGGTCAGGCTGTGGTCTCTACTGATTGATTCATCATTGCATCTGGTGCTGATGTCAGGCATGGAGTTGTTCCATCCACCTTCACAAGGATTTATTCTGTGGATCATTCCACCTTCCTGGGTCCAGAGCTAAAGTGAGGCCAAGATATTCTTTAGTTTGATTGAAAACTCTGTCTCTGTAATCAATAGACCAGGACCTTGTTCCTAAGACTTCTGGATACTGACCAGAACCTCACCATCCTGAGGGCTTAATGATTAAGCAAGGGAGGGGAGTGTGAGTAAATCAGGATTCTGGGTGAGGCCAGTTTGAGTCAAAGGAAGGAAATCAAAATAAAAGCCCAGATTAAAGAAAATAAGGTTTCGACACAGTGTCAGGTGGGTACTGAAAATATTGAGGGAAGGGGGAGGAAAGCCCTTTGTAAAGTATGTGATTGTGTAATCACTGTGCTGTACACATGAAACTAATAAAAATAATATTAAATTTCAAAATATTTAAAAGTACTTTTTAAAAATATAATAATGGCAGTTTGTCCCCATGCTGCCTCTTTTGCCCTACTCACAGGGAGTTTCCTGACTTCTTTTATACACTGATCCCTAGGTCAGGAGCATATTTGGCTTTTTCTCCCTTTCTGCCATATTCTGTTCATTGAGTGATTGCAAGCATCTCAGACAGTTGCCCACAAGTGACAGGTCCATGAAAGACCCCCACTCAGGGCTGCTCGGGGGCTCTTGCGGAGAGCTTTCCTTCCTCCCCTCCCCCAGTGCAGGGCCTCTCCATGTCTTTCTATGTACTCCAAGCTGCACCCCTGCCTCTCCTTCTCCCTGTTCTTCTCTGTAAGTTATATCTGAATCTCCTCTCCTGCAGAGCTTAATTAGGCAGGGGAAGAGAAAAGTGACCCTGAGAATACCTGTGAGAGAGGAGAGGAATAAGGATATACTCAGAAAGCACAAAGATTAATAGTTTGAGATAACTCTGTTACATTCATTACACAGTTGATTAGTTGTAGAAAATTAGATAGTCATAATCATATCACTCATAAAAAATTCCACAAAATAATCCTGACCCTCTCACCTATAAAAAATCACTTTTGACATTTGTGCATATATCTTTCAAGAACTTTATCTGTATGTTTATTTGTGTATATATCAATAGCATTAGAAAATCTTAATCAAGCTATTTATAACCCGCTTCTTTTACTTGATACTGGTAGTAGGTCATGAACATGGCCATAAACTATTTGTAGTTCTATTCATCAAGAAGGAAAGTCTGTTTCTTTATCTCTTGGATCTGGGCTGGTCTCATGACATGCTTTGATTTATAGACCGTGGTAGAAGTGGTATTGCGTAAGTCCTGGAACCTTGGAGAACTAAGGCACCACAACTCACAGCACGAGCTACTTACTGTCCAGGTGAATGAGACTGGCTCAGGCCCTGCAGCCCGCCACAAGCGTCCTGTGACCACAGCCGCATAACAGATCTCAGACCAGTCAGGCAGAGCCACCCAGGTGCTAACTCACAGTGTCAGGGAAAAATAAATTATTTTTTTTAAGCTGCTAAGTTTGGGGGAGATTTGTTATGCAGCAGGAGATAATTGAAACGATCTTATACAATGAACAATCTCCCCTGTCAACAGATGTATTTATGCAGTATTTTAATATGTTGTAATATCCAATTATACGAACATTTCAAAACTTAGCCAATTCATTATTATGGGACATTTAAGCCATTATAACTTTCAACTGTTAAAAATTACTCTCCTTTTTCCACACAAAGCCTTATACATTTATATACATAATTATTTTTCCAGGATAAACTCTTAGAAATAGGGTTTTGATGTCTAGTGCTAAATAGTGTGGAACAGTTTTAAAGTGTCATTCGTAAGTGATGTGGTTGGCAGAAAAGAAGGTAAATAATCTTAAGAGATGACTTCAAAGGACTTGAAAGCAAAATTTAAATATTTAAAATTTATTATCTAACAACATTCAATTACATAGCATCTCTATAAACCTAAGAGGTAATAATAATACATTTCAATATATGGAAAGAATGTAGTAATGTAACTTTTTTTTAAAATGTACTTCTTTGAAACAAGGACACCTTGTTACTAAAGGCATGTAAGCAGAAACTAGTAATTGTCTTCAGAGGCACCATAATGATATCAGGTACCAGTTCCCTCCCTGCCCCTCGGGTACCCAGAGTGATGAATGCCATCTAAACCTAAGCCATGCTTTCAGATGGATGGGGAGTAATAGCCACTGAACTAAATACCCAGTCATACTAATAGCACCTGAATCCTTCCAGGATTCCTCTAGAATCAATGTCAGAATTTGAAACAAGCTGCCATGAGGCCTTTTCAAGAATGCCATCTCGCCTAGATTAAAGGTATAAGGAAATCAAACTAACACTCAGGGAGGGGCTGCTTGTGTGCAGACCCTGCTTCCATTTTTTTGTGGTAACCTCTCTCTCTCTCCTAGATGCATGCGCTTATACACCCACACCTATAAACACTCCTTTTGAGATCTTCTCTGCCCTCATGTTGTGTGGGTTTGATAGAACTACCTATCGTAATGCCCTGTCCCCATGGCCACAGAAATGAAATACGGGCCGGCCTGGCCAGCCATAGCATCCCAAATCCCTGGTCACCACAACTGGCTGAAGGTAAGTATGTGACCAAGCTCAACATCAGTCAGAGTCATTTCCTAGAATATCTTTAAATTTAAGTGGGAAATGACGACTCTCTCCAAGTCCTCGGGTTTATTAGACTAGGACGTCCAGGCCTGGAGCCATATTATCACCTACTGAGCAAGTTCACCTGCTGAAAGGAAAATAAGGTCAAAATTTGGAGCAAAGCAGAGACAAGAGATGAAAAGAAAGAATCCTAGTAGCAATCAAGTCTCCAATTGTAGTCTACTAGAACTTTCTCAGTTCCTAACAGCTTTCCCTCACCTCTGTGATCTGTCCCAGCGTTCTTCAAATAATTCTCTGGTCAAAGACATCTGCTTTGAATTTTTGCCTATAGCCAAGAATCTTGACTAATACTATCCTTCTTTAAAATTTATTTTTATTGTAGTTTTTCCATTACCATTTGTACCCCTTAAACTCCCTCCCCACAATCACCATGCAGTTGTCCATGTCCACAAGTCCTTTTTCCTTTTTGCTCAATCCCTCCATCCCCAAAACCACCCAGAGCTATCAGCCTGCTCTCTCTCTGTAACATCGTCTCTATTTTGCTGGTTAGTTCAGTTTGTTCATTAGATTCCACATATGAGTGAAATCATATGGTATTTGTCTTTCTTCTGACCGGTTTATTTCATTTAGAATAATTTTCTACAGGTCTATCTATACTGTCGCAAAGGGTAAAATCTTCTTCTTTGTTTACGGCCCAGTAGTGTTCTGTCGCATAAATGTCCCATACTCGTTTTATCCACTCATCTACTGATGGACACTTGGGTCACTTCTAAATTTTGGTGACTGTAAATAATACTGCAATGAATATAGGGGTGCTTCTATTCTTTCAAATTATTGACTAATAGTATCCTTCATATTCAAGAAGCTTACAAATTAATTATAGCTACTGGGTAAACACTGGATGGAATATTTGCTGTTGATAATTTTGTTACATTAAAAGCCCTGGAAAGTATAATAATCTTGGACACATTAGGGATACTTGTTTGATCTAAGATATGGAATTTAAACTTAGCCTACTGGCACTTGGAAAGCATTTTTAGCACTTCAGTGATGATGTCTATCCTGTGTTAAACATCTGTAAGTCTCATGGCTACTATGGTCTTCACAAAGTTCCCAAAGATACTAACTCAGACTTAGCCAAGTCCAACCAGCATTGGACTCAGCCACCATAGCTCTGGACATTCTACCCAGGCAGTTCCCAGCTACTGGTGAAGAAACCTTTTACTACCCTAAGCCACCCCTTCCACTTTCCCCTTATACTTCATGGCTTTTGCTACCCAGTTTCTCCTTTCACCCTGTTCTTGGCATTTTGTGCTCAGATCAGTGCTTGTCAACTGGTAACTTTTAGGGCTTCGTAATGGGCGTGCAGGAGGCAGGAAGGGGTAGCCAACATCACTTGTTGTACCTCACAGTGTTTTAAAAGGCAATGTATCTGGACAGTTATAATGTTTGGGCATAAAACAAACAGCCTTTTTTCACAGTAGATTTGTTAACTATATATTCCCTCAACTTTGCAACCCTTGGTTAATGAGGCTAACAGCCCACAATATAGTTTATATGGAGAAATATTGTTCTAGACACTGAGGCTTTGGTATCCAAAATTTATAGTTTCCAAAGACAGTGAAGCTGAGATACAGCTTAGATTTCCTTAAACAGACCTTCGCAACCTAGTCACCGTCAACTCCAAACTACTAGGATTCTTTTGTTTTAAATATATTTTATTGATTACGCTATTACAGTTGTCGCATTTCCCCCCCTTCATTCCCCTCCACCCTACACACCCTCTCCCATCCACATTCCCCCCTTTAGTTCATGTCCATGGGTCATACATACAAGTTCTTTGGGCTTCTACATTTCCCACACTATTCTTACCCTCCCCCTGTCTATTTTCTACCTACTGTCTATGCTACTTATTCCCTGTACCTTTATCCCCTCTCTCTCCAACCCACTACCCTGTTGCTAACCCTCCATGTGTTCTCCATTTCTGTGGTTCTGTTCTTGTTCTATTTTTTGCTTAGTTTGCTTTTGTTTTAGGTGTGGTTGTTAATAACTATGAGTTTGCTATCTTTTTATTGTCATATTTTTTATCTATTTCTTAGATAAGTCCCTTTAACATTTCATATAATAAGGGCTTGGTGATGATGAACTCCTTTAACTTGACCTTATCTGAGAAGCACTTTATCTGCCCTTCCATTCTAAATGAAAGCTTTGCTGGATAAAGCAATCTTGGATGTAGGTCCTTGCCTTTCATGACTTGGAATATTTCTTTCCAGCCCCTTCTTGCCTGGAAGGTCTCTTTTGAGAAATCAGCTGACAGTCTGATGGGAACTCCTTTTTAAGTAACTGCCTCCTTTTCTCTTGTTTCTAGAATTCTCTCCTTCATTTTAATCTTGGCTAATGTAATTATGATGTGCCTTGGTATGTTCCTCCTTGGGTCCAACTTCTTTGGGACTCTCTGAACTTCCTGGACTTCCTGGAAGTCTATTTCCTTTGCCAGATTGGGGAAGTTCTCCTTCATTATTTGTTCCAATAACTTTTCAATTTGTTACTTTTCCTCTTCTCCTCCCAGTACCATTATAATTCAGATGTTGGAATGTTTAAAGATGTCCTGGAAGTTCCTAAGCCTCTCCTCATTCTTTTTAATTCTTGTTTCTTCATTCTTTTCTGGTTGGATATTTCTTTCTTCCTTCTGGTTCACACCATTGATTTGAGTCCCAGTTTTCTTCCCATCACTATTTGTTCCCTGTACATTTTCCTTTATTTCACTTAGCATAGCCTTCATTTTTTCATCTAATTTGCAACCAAATTCAACCAATTCTGTGAGCATCCTGACTACGAGTGTTTTGAATTGTGCATCTGATAGGTTGCCTATCTCTTCGTTGCTTAGTTATATTTTTTCTGGAGCTTTGATCTGTTCTTTCATTTGGGCCTTTTTTTTTTGGGGGGGGGGTCTGGATGCACCTGTTATGTAGTAAGGGGCAGAGCCTTAGGTATTCACCAGGGCAGAGCAACTCATGTTGCTGGGTTGTGATGCTGTATGTGGGGAAGGGGTCCAAGAGGGAACAATGGCGCTTGCTTCACTCTCTGCCATGTTTCAGTCACTTCCCCCGCTACCTACAAGCAAAACGGGCCCTTCTGGTGCTGATTCCTGGCTGGGTGGGCTTTGTACATTCTAGGACCCTGTGGGTCTCTCCAACAAACTCTCCTATGAGGCTGGGAGTCTCTCCTGCTGTCGCCTCAACCCCCACCAGTGTTTTCAATCAGTGATTTAAGACTTTATTTCCCTGCACTGGAGCCCCGGGTTATGAGGCCTATCTCACTCCCCAGCTGTTCCTCCTGGTTTATCTGCATGCAAATGTGGAACTGCTCGCTCCACTAGCCGCCACCTCACTGAGTCTGCCAGCCACTGCCTTGCCTGCCCCAGTCCTTAGCCACCACCTTGCAGCAAGTCCTCTCTGCTCAGCTGCCCATCTCCTCCCCTCCTACCAGTCTGGATGAATGTGTCTTTTTTAACTTCTTGGTTGTTGGACTTCCATACAGTTGGACTTTCTGTCAGTTCTGCATTTTTTTTTTGGTTTTAAATTGTTGTTGTCCTCCTTTTGGTTGTACGAGGAGGCACAGTGTGTCTACCTACACTTCCATCTTGGCCGGAAGTTCCAAACTGTTAGGATTCTGAAAAAGCAATCAGGGATCAGAATACAAAGCACAGTGATCTTTCTGTATTTTCCTCACTTTCCCTCAGAAGCCAAATTTTGTCCTGACCCAGTAGTTGGGTTAAATCAGGGAAGATTGAATAGAGCTTCTCTATTCATTGCTTAGTAGCAATGAGGTGCTTATTCATTGCTTAGTAGCAATGAGGTGATATGAAGTAAAAATTACAATCAAACACCTGAGAAGCAAATTTATTTGCAAAAGAAAAACGTATTTCTTTTGTTGGACATAAACTAAATATTTATCCCACTTACTGGCAAGATCTTTGAAATAACAAACCCAGGAAAAGAGAAAGTTCTGACTGTGAATTCATGTCCTCTGGTACCATCTTCCTCTCCTCTCAAGGATAATCAAGAACAAAATGAATATCTCCAGTAAGAATTCAGCAACTTCTGCAAGATACAAACAGCCTATATCCTGACCAGTGTGGCTCAGTTGGTTGGGCATTGTTCTCGCAGAGCAAAAGGTCACCAGGTCAATTGCCACTCAGAGCACATGCCTGGGTTGTGGGCTCAGTCCCTGGTTGGTGCGCATATGAGAGGCCACCAATCAATGTTTCTCGTATCGATGTTTCTCTCCCTTTCTTTCTCCCTCTCTTGCACTCTCTCTAAAAGTAAATAAGTAAAATCTTTATTAAAAAATGGCCTATAAACTGCCTTTTCCCAAAATATGTCCATGAAATGTTAGCCTCAATAAACAATTTTCGGAAACTAAAGGGTGGAGGACTTATGTTCTAGTAAGTTGGGGCAACAGAGAATACATACCCTATTCCTAGCCAAGGGATTCCCTGTACACATAAGCATACTACATCTTTGGGAAGACTTACTTTAAAAAAAAATCCTAACTTTCTTTATCCATTATACCCCAAATGTCCTGGCTTGTCCCATGAAATGCTTCTTTTAATGTAACTTTTTGAAGTAGTATTTTCAAAAATACACAGTGAGAAACTCTGTTCAAGTGCTTTGATGAATGAAGGCTTCTGACATGAAGCGGCATTTGTGCCTGATACAGCCATTCCTAAATTTTCACTGAAACACCTATGAAGATGAAAAAGATTAAAATTGACATTATCAATACTAATTAGGATTGGTAGTCAGCTTGATATCACAGGGAGATTTTCCATTACCCACTACAAGCCCCATAAGATCAGAGTTTTAAATGCCATGCTGTGTCAGCCTATAAGCTATGCCTCTCCTTCTGCCTTTAGGCCAGAAGCTCACGGTATGTACTAATCAGGAAATTGATGAATCGCCCATTACTGTAGCTTTTCAAGTCATCAAGAATTGTGCCACAGCCTCAGTCAATATTTCTCTTTATATATCCAGGAGGAGATAGAGCTCCCCCAAAAAATGGTTAAGAAGGATGGAGAAATGACCAGAAGAGGCATTTGGCATTTCCTATGAAAAATTTAGTAGGCAGGAAATAAATATCAAAAGAGGATCAGAAGATGTGGATTCTGGGGATTATCACTTTCACATTGAGAGTGTCCAATCCGTCAGTGACCAGTATCATAGAAAGCAGAACCACAGCAGATTAAACCTGCAGGCACTCCAGAGTTGGGCTATGAACCATTTGCATCAACTTCATGACTAGCTGAAGATCTAGAAGGCAATTCGAACATCACCCAAGAGGTCAGAAAAGTCAAGAACATTTGACACACACTAGATCTGGAAAAACTGTTACTTTTTTTGAGAAGGGAGAAAACAAAGAAAAGTTTGTCATGAAGCATGAAGACTCAGAATAGCAGAACTTCTGAAAATAATATATTATAGAATATCAGAAGAAAATTTTAAGAAATAATTTGACATTCTTAAGGAAATACAAGAAGGTAATGGCCACTACAAAACAGTAAATGAAAGACATTTAGGGAGGACAATAACACTCTGGGGTGATAGTACAGAAAAAGATGTAAGTGCAGCAGAAAGAACTTTTTGGTGGTAGAAACCCAACAGTGATACTTAATCAGAAGAAGCCAAATTGGCTTGCTACTATAATAGAAAGAGTGTCCACTGTGATAACCACAACATTCTGACTACAGGGACCTTCAGTGACATGAGGTCCTTAGAAATAAAACAGATGTGCCGCTTGCTAAGATACAACCTGATTCATTACACCATTGAGAGTCATTACTCCTCATCCTATTCTCAAACCCAAGGCAATTCACAAGATCTACAGCATCTTGAATACAAAGGAAGTCATAACTTCAGTAAAGACCCCAAGATAACATCAAACTATATATACTGTCATCTTTCTTCTGGCCTTTCCTGATTGAACTTGAAGCCATTTACTAGGGTTCCTCTGCACTGAGGAAGGGAACATTTCCAAAACATTCAGACATTTAACATTTACTCTAAGTCAACACAAATTCATGGGAATCATATTGCCACTCTGGTCCACTAGCCAGAATGGAAGCTCACAGGGATACAGGGTAAAAGCAGTTTTACTTAATTCCACCTCATTATTGGCCAGCAATGCTTTGAACCCATTGAATTATTACCCTGATTTAGCTACCTGACCCTTGGAGACTGACTACTACTACTAATGATCACTAATACCTGAATATTTGCAATGTGTCAGGCATTATTACAAATGCTTTACATATGTCCGCTTATTCAGTCCTCATTGCAGACTTGTACTATATTATCCCCATTTTACAGCTAAAGAAACTGAGACACAAATGGGTCAGCAATTTGCCCAAGGTTACATAACTCATTACATACCAGATCCTAGATTCAGACCTGTGGATTCTGATTTAAATCCATGCTCTTGTTATACTGCTAATTATCTTCTATAGGCTATTATGATAGAACCAAGTGGTAACCTGGAGCTTTTTCTGTCTACTAGATTTACGCCACAGCTATAGAGCATTCCTGGGGAAATCATAGAGAAAATCAGAGAAGTGGAGGAAGAAATCCCAAAAGCATATGTAACTTCATGACTGTTTACATAAATGAAGATTGAATAAGTCATATTTATGCATGAATGTATACATACATAAATTAATAAATGTAAAATAACTAATATACAGTTGTTAACAAATTTTTATTAAATAAAGATTAATATAAAATTATACAAATAATTTTGCATGTATAATTTGTCTTTTCCCTGCTATTTCATATAAAGTTATTAGGTACATAATTTTACAATTTCATCTGTACATTGTAGGATTTCAAGATAAAGTTACAAGAGAACTAAAAGAAATCTGATTATAAGTCAGACTCTGAAGTTGCATGTGGATGGAGCATGGATTTCTGAGTAAGAAATAAGCTTATGTTTATGTATATGAAGAACAGTTATTTTATGTTAGTTGCTTTCTATTTTATGCTCCTTATTTTAGGTTTGTAGATAAGTCTCTTTCAACCAGATCCTAGTTTCTCATGATTCCCCTTGAGTTGATTAGCTTCTGCAGACTGAAAAGTAACTACTTTTTACTTTACCTTTATGTTTAAATTGCTTTTTTATGTTTAAATTATCCATAGTTGGTTTCCCTTTTTTGCCAAAGAAAAACTTAACTGTACACGTTTTTTCTGAGTCTATGTGTTTAAGGAAGGGGCTTAAGCCTATTTACATGTCTGGGAGAAGTTGCCAGGAGGAAGAATTGTTATGACAAGAGAAGAAAGAAAGGGGAAAAAATAAAGTGATGAGAGAGAAAATTGAGAGAAAAAGAGGAAAATGTGAGAATCTTAGTGGATTTATGAAGCCAAAAATACTTTTAGGCACTAACTATGTATTAGAGGGTTTAAAAATCCATTCCTTTGAATATTTTAGTTTGGACAGAAGAAGATGCAGCTATAAACATAGAAGAGTACTTCGCAGAAAAAACAGGATATGTGAAGTGTGATAGAAGCCAGGAGAAATGTGCGAGGAAGAATAAAAGGAGAGAAGAAAGAGGCATTTTCTTTTGTACCCAGTATATCCAGGTACTGTAGAGGCACAACAGTGTAAAATGCTGCAAAGAGGTGAGAACTAGGACTGAGTAAAGACCACTTTCAGTAATTACAGATAAAAATCCCAGGGGGAACATAAACACTGACAAGAAAAACAGTGAGAATAAAATCAGGAAATTAGAAGAACTCACACTTCTCAGTTAATAGAAACCATCCCAATTACTAAGAGTTCAGAAGAATTCAAACTAATTGTAACTACTACTTCCAGAAAACAAGAGATAAAACACAGGATTTCTCAGCTCCAGCGAACACCAGCCTGAAATTATAGCAGATCCGGCAACCGTCAGAAGTTGTGAGAGCAGAAATGGAGCATGAGGCTCACTCAGACATGGAGCTGACAAAGCAGAAGCAGCAGAAGGCCAAGAGGGCAAAGGATTCCAGGATGGATCTGAGGATTCAACTGTTATGTATTTGTGGAAAAGCATTTGCTATAAGAAGCACATTTTTACTTTACTTAAAGTGCAAGCACAAAAATAAGCACAGCCCCTTTACCTAGAAGAAGTCAGGCAGACTGTATTAAAATATTTACATTCTTATAAAATAGTAAGTATCTGTCTTGGCAATGTGATAGTTACTATATAAAGTCAGTGTAGCCAACTAGGATCAAAACCATGATAATATTTTTTATTTATATAGGGATTTACAGTTCAATTTCTTGTTCTGGGTATTCATTCCAGATGTTTGCTTTGTGTAAATTTCATCACCAAGTTATATACTTATGATTGGAGAAATCTTCTGCATGTATTTGTATTTTCCACTGAAACAAAATTATTTTCTCTCACTCTCCACAAAAAAAACATAACTGCTTGAAACTTAAACTATAGTTGAGGATTTTTTTACTGACTTTCACAGTCATCACCAGAAATATTTCATACATTAGTATGAACCACCTTCTAAATACAGTTCCCTAACAATTATTTTTCAAGCAGAGCAATGGGCCTGGAAAAATAAAGATGATTTTTTAAAATTATCCTTAAGATTAGGTTACAATTAGATTTGAAATCTTGTAAAGTTTTAACCTTTAACTGAATGGCTATTTGGTACAAGCAGTATTTTAGACACTATGAGAGGATGCAGAGATGAAGAAAGCACAGCACCTGTTCTTAACGTCCTCACATTTTAGCAGAGGAACATAAGAAATTATATCAGATTGTGTTATTATGTGTTTACTTGGTTTTTCTGAAATTACTGTCCATCCTGAACCCACTCCATGACTTTCTTTACAACAGAGATTGTTTGTGTTTTTCTAAATATTTTACCTAATGTAGTCCAGCATCACCAAAGAAAGTGTTTATGGATTGGATGAGTAGGAACACAGATAAATAAATATAGGGATGGTTGAAATGTACACTGTGTTAAGAATTCAAAGTAGAAAACACATTCAGTTATCTGGGATGTGTGGAGATAAGTGATCATGGAAGGTTTAAAGAAAGAATGGTATTTGAAACATGTTGTAAAGAAGTATTTGTTTTATTTTTGTCAGTCAACAATGTATATTTTGCTGGAGTCTCAAATTCTCCAACCAAGCAGGATGACTTCCAGGAAGTCTGCACAGTCAATTGCTCCATAATCATTGATCCCCAAATATGTATTAATGAAAGTGATCTTTTATTTCACAAATTTTTAGAAAGTTTTTTTCCTGCAATGAAAACTTTTACAATCTATTCTCTCAGCAACTTCCAAATATACATTATTGTTATCTAGTCACCATGTTGACAATAAAAGGCTGTAACTTATTTATCTCCACCTGGTTCAGTTTGCTCCATTTAACCACCTTCAGCCATTTCCCACACCCTTATCACCACCTCTGGCAACCACAAATGTGTTCCCTGTTTCTGCAGTTCACTTTTTTTTAACTTCAATATAAGTGAGATTATACAATATTTGTCTTTCTCTGACTTGTTTCACTTCACATAATGCCTTTAAGGAGCAAGGAGCATCCATGTTACAACAAATACCAGAATATCCTTTTTATGGCTTTTTTATAGTGTGTGTGTGTGTGTGTGTGTGTGTGTGTGTGTGTGTATTTATTTATTTGTATAACAAACCACATTACCCATACATCCATCGGTAGACACTTAGATTTTTCTATGTCTTGGCTATTGTAAATAATGCTGCAGTGAACACAGGGGTGCAGATATCTCTTCAAGATAGTAATTTCATTTCCTTTTGGATGCGTACTCAGGATTAGAATTCTTGGATCATATAGTACTTTTTTAAAAATAGCATAAAGTTTTTTGAGAAAACTTTACACTATCTTCCATAGTGGTGGCACCAATTTACATTCTCACCAACAATGCACAAGAGTTCCCTTTTCTAGAGAACTTTGATGTTTAGGTTAAATTTCATTTGTTTTTCACTTGAGGATTATGAACGATAGTCACAGAGCAAGAAAACGCTTGTTAATTGAGCAGCACAAGTAGAAGGCATATGTGCTTATTTATTATATGCATGTAAAGCCTATTTAATGCCTTCTATTATGTATTATGCATATATAATAAATGCACATGGTGTATGCATGCCTGTATGTATGTGTTCGAGTGTGTGGTATGGATTAGTATGCAAATATTTGAGATGGTTCATCTACATTTTTTCTGTAGTTTCAAATTAATAGACTATATGCATCCACAATGTTGTTAAACTATTATAAAATATTATTTTAAAAACATTCCTTATTTTGTAGCTATTGCCATATTTTAAAACAATGCTATAATATAAAATGTCAGAAAAACTTTATAAGCTTTATTTTGAATTTGGGTTGAATGAATATTGGGAAGACCAAAATCTTATCCTGAATTAAACTTAAAAAAATAAAAACTATCAACATTATTATTTTAGGTGGCATTTCTAAGTATGAAATTGTGTGTGGTCTTGGCCCAATAGGAGACAATAGTACTGTATATTCACTCAGGAGACGGGAGGTACATACAATAAAGAAATGAGAAGATGATGATCAAAGTCAAAATTGCTTTGTATTTTCCCTATGGACATTTTATTTTAAAGAAATAAAGTGAAAGGCAGAAATGTTTTTAAACTGCAATGACAACATACAAACAAGAGAACATATGTAAGGGGACCATGTTTCAAAGTGCTTAGCTCTTTTTCTTCTTTTTTTATTTATTTTCTATTTTTCAATTACAGTTGACATACAATGTTATATTAGTTTCTGATGTACACCCCAGTGATTAGAAATTACGTAACTTGTTAAGTAATCATCCTGATAAACCTCACACCCATCTGACACCACACAGAGTTATTAGAATATTATTGACTATATTGCTTATGAGGTACTTTACATCCCCATGACTATTTTGTTCTTTTTTAAAGATTTTATTTATTCATTTTTAGAGAGAGGGGAATAGAAGGAGAGAAATTTCAATGTGTGGTTGCCTCTCGCTCACCCCGTACTGGGAACCTGGCCCACAACCCAGGCATGTGCCCTGACTGGGAATCCAACTGACAACCTTCGGTTCACAACCCACGCTCAATCCACTGAGCCACACCAGCCAGGGCCCCATGACTATTTTGTAACAACCAATTTTTACTGTTTAATCTCTTCATATTTTCCACCCATATTCCCAAACCTCCTCTCATCTGGCAACCATCAAAATGTTCTCTGTATCTACGAGTCTATTTCTGTTCTGCTTGTTCATTTATTTTTAAGGTTAAACTGTTGATAGATATATATTTATTGCCATTTTATTATTCATATTTTTTATCTTTTTTTCTTCATCCTAAAGAAAACCCTTTAACATTTCATGTAATACTGATTTGGTGATGATGAACTCCTTTAGCCTTTACTTATCTGGGAAGCTTTTAATGTGACCTTTAGTTCTAAATGATAGATAGCTTTACTGGTTAGAGTAATCTTGATTGCAGGTCCTCACGTTTCATTGCTTTGAATATTTCTTGCCAATCCCTTCTGGTCTGCAAAGATTCTGTTGAGAAATCAATTGACAGTCTTATGGGAGCTCTCTTGTAGGTAAGTAACTGCTTTTCTCTTGCTGCTTTAAAAATTCTCCTTGTCTTTAACTTTTGGCATTATAATTATGATGTGTATGGTATAGACCCTTTTGGGTTCATCTTGTTTGGGACTCTCTCTGCTTCCCAGACTTGTATATTTCCTCCATCAGGTTAGGAAAGTTTTCTGTCATTATTTTTTCAAATAGGTTTTCAATTTCTTACACTCTCTCTCTTCTCCTCCCTGCACCCCCATGATGCAAATGTTGGTACACTTGATGTTGTCCCAGAGGATCCTTACACTATTCTCACTTTTTTTATTCTTTTTATTTCTTTCCTGTTTTGATTGGGTGTTTTTTGCTTTCTTATATTGCATATCGCTGATTTGATTCTCAGCTTCATCTACTCTACTGTTGATTCCCTGTAAATTGTTCTTCATTTCAGTTACTGTATCCATTTCTGACTGTTTTTTATGGTTCCCATGTCTTTTTTATGCTGTAAGTTCTCAATAAATTCACTGAGCATCTGAGCATCCTTATAACCAGTATTTTGAACTCTGCAACTAGTAGATTGTCTCTATTTTTTTAGTTCTTTTTCTGGAGGATGTTCTATTCACATTTCTTTGTCTCCTCACTTTGGCAGTCTACCTCTGTTTGTTTCTATGTATTAGAGCTGCTACATCTCCCAGGTGTGGTAGCATGCACTGATGTAGTAGGTGTTCTATAGGGTCCAGTGCCACAACCTTCCCATACATCCCAGCTGGCACTCCAGTGTGGGCTGTGTAACCCTTCTCTTTTAGTTGAGCCTTGATTGCTATTGGCCCATCAATGAGAGAAATTTATCCCCAAACCCATCAGCTGTGTAGTGGGCCAACCCTATGGAGCAGGACTTACTTCAGTGGGGCTCTGGTGACCGCTGAATCTTCCCCTTGAGTGTGTTGCTCATGGATGTGGTTAGGTGGTACTTTAATGTGGTCTGAAGCTGTCTACCAGGTGGGCTGGTTCTGGGACATCCTTGGAGGTGTGGGCCAAAGTCAGACACTACCTGTGTTCTGCACCAGGCCACCTGGCGTGAGCTATAAAGTGGTCTGATGATAGCTGCTACTTGCACTGCTGGGTTTCAAGGAGCCCAGGAGAGATCAAGCTGTGAACCAAGGCCACTGCTGCTAGTGCTGGGCCTGGGGCCACATAGCTAGAAGTACAGGCATGCTGAAGACAGATGCTGCTTATTTAAGAAATTTTAAGAAAGTCTGAAGCCTGAGCCAAGACAGACCATTTGTATAGAAAGCTACTGGAAACAGCTCAGGTGAGCTTGCAAGTTAGGTGGGACAGGGTCTCAGTGAATAACCAGGGCAGGGCAAACAGTGTTAGCCAGGTTGATGAAAACTCAGATATGGTACCCAACCACCAGCTCCATGGGGGTTAGAGGGTCTCAGAAAAGGAATAATAGCCCTCAAACATTTTTTATCTGGGAGAAAGCTGCATCCCCAGCTCTCCCTGATACCAGACACCTCAGTTCCTCCCTGTTATCCCTACTGTCTTTCAAGCTACTGCTCCAGTGCTGGAGCTCAGAGTGAGTCTGAGTAAGTCCATGCATATACAGTTTAAGAGAAACTCTTGGGACTCCAGAAGCCCTCTGTTTTACTCAGCCACAATCTTTGCTGGCTTTTACAGCCAGAAGCTATAGGGACTTCTATTCCTGGCACTGGAACCCTGGTGTAGGGGGCCTGTTAGAAGGCTGGGACCCCTTGCTCCTCACAGGAGAAGACTCCACTTTCAAGATAGCCCTCCCAATTTTTACCTCCACATGTTGGTGTGGCACTAGACCATTCCATGTCTCCGCCCCTCCTACCAGTCTTGATGTGGCTTCTTTTTATCCTCATTTGTAGGACTTCCATTCAGCCAGATTTCTGGTGGTTCTCAATGATGGTTTTTCTATTGTGGTTGTCAGAGGCTATGCATAACATATTTACCCAAACTACCATTTTGATGGAAATCCCATCCCTGATTTTTGGAGTTATAGTAAATTTTTTGTAGACTGATGGAAAAGTACTGAAATGAATTTATTGAAGGTCATTTTTATAGAGAATATTTTTGGGAAAGGGAAACCTCATGGAGGAAAGACAGTAAAGAAGAAAGAAGCTATGCATGTTTCAGCAGATGAATATGAGCAGGTCAACAGGCTTCTTGAAAATCTGTTAAAGCAGTGTTACAGGTTTGGCAATTTCAGCAAGCTGGCAATCCAAGACAACTCCTGTTTGGGTTGGGCTGTTGAATTTGTGAGGGAAATAAAACAGAACTTGTCCATGAGAGAATCAGTCTGCATTAGTGTGTGTATGACACGTGGGCTAAAACATTCTTGTAAAGTGGAAAGGCTTACATGGTAATTGCGTTCATTTAAAGGCATTTGCTATGAAAACAGTGAGCTTTTAGTCTTTTGTAGTGTTGATCTTAGTCCCCATAATTAACCACATACCTGCAGAGCTGAAAAGACCTCCTGAGTGAATTCTGATTGGATGACTTCTGAAGTGCTGGGTGGACAAGAGCATTAAGTGGTGACTCTCTGACTCTATTCATACTTCTCTATGCAATACAATTGTCCTTTATGCTCACTTTACATTCAGAGAAGTAGTATTCTGCTGTGGGAATAAAAGAGCTTTGGTGTTTACTGTTCTATTTTATTACTTTCAAATGGTCTGAATCTCATGAGATTCTTTGCTGGAATTGGCAACATCTGACCAATTTGATGCACTTGGACAACACCACTTGAATTTAATGGGAAGAGCCATGAAAGCAGCTTTTGATTCTGATTTAGACACTTATCAATTCTAAGACACAATCCAATGCATAAAGATCAATTATATTTCTCCTAAGAAAATATATTCTTAAAATTTGGGAAATGTTTATGTTTTTCTCATTATATTTTATATTATCTTACATCTCTACAAAGGGACTTAGCACTATTTTTGTCAGTTTTTCCCATTACCCTGAGTAGGCTAGTATTTGTCACATTTAAAAAGACAAAATGATCTATGGAAATCATTATTATTTAAAAACCAAGTACTAAATGAGGTCTCTTTGGAAAAAGTCCAGCAATTGTTAGCATAACAAGAATGGTTTGTGTGACATCAATATAACCTGGCATCCAAGGAGAGCAGACTAGAAATGTGCATGCATGAACAATGATGACTTCAGTGTACTACTAGTCAGTGAGGGGAAGGTAAGCACTATTGAGTGAGCATGTGTACTGTGGCTATTGCATTCAAAATGCCTGAGCAAGCACAGCAATGAATCTGCATCAAATTTTGCATTAAGTTTGACAATTCCTCCATGACAACTATTCACACAATTCAGAAGGTCACAGCTGTGGGCAACTGGTGCTTCATCAGGACAACACACCCACTTGTACATCATGTCTCTGGCATAGCTTTTTTGTGAAACATCAAATCACCTAGGTTATTCAGCCCTTATGGCCCAGATTTGGCACCCTGCAACTTCTGGCTTTTCCCAAAACTTAAATCACCTTTGAAAGGAAAGAGATTTCAGACTATTCACAAGATTGAGGAAAATACAGTGGGACAGCTGATGGACACTGGGAGAACTATGTGAAAGGGACTGAGGCATCATTGTCCTATGTACAATGTTTCTTGTATCTTGTATCTTCTTCAGTAAGTGTCTCTATTTTTCATATTATGTGGCTGGATACCTTCTTGACAGATCTCATAGAAATGAGTCCTTATGTGTGGAAAATAATTTACTAAGTCCACACAAATGTCTTAAAAACTCATATCCCTTCCAGCAACCATCTACTGTACAAAAATGAATAAAATCATCAGGCTCTTATTAGAATAAGGATAATCATTCCCTAGGTAGGAAAAGAAACCACTATATCTAATGCTTTGGGGACTGGTATTTTAGAGTCATGCTATAAAGTGTCAATTTGCCAAAATAATACTTAGAGAGTAGTGGGTTCTGTAAAATGTATTCAAATCTACGTTTATGATGAGAATGATTGTAATAGCTGTCCTTATCAGTGCTTTTGTTTTGTTACAGATCAGAACTTGATCAAGGCCTTGAATTTGAGTTGTTCACAATCCAGTTAACTTTGCTTTTCTTCTCTATCAAATGTTGCTCCAGAAAAGTAGTTAACTGGTTTTCTATGCGCTTGACCTTAAAAGTGATAAGGAAAAGGTATATGTGTGGTTTAATGCAAATAACTAACTGATCCTTGAAAAACAGTCTAAATGGCATATCCTATGGATAATAAAATATGCAAAGAATGAGCATGTTTAAGTGTTTTCAAAATTATTTTAAAAATAAACCTTTGCTTATTTGCCTAGTTTTTTGTTAAAATGTGAAGTATTTTACAATAGAGTTTGGTTCCATCCAGTGCCCATATTTCCTAAGAGTGATAAGCAATATTTTCAGCTAAGATTCCTGGGTTGAAACTGACAAAACTAAAAATTTTCTTCATTTGTAAAACTCAGTAAGCTATTATCAGATTGTTCTCTTTGTGATATTATCCTATCCAGTCATCTAAGGGGTTTGCTAGAGCTTAATTTGTAGTGAGTATACAAGCCTGAGAAATAGTAGAATCCACTTTAATTATATCTTTCTGTCTCTTCAGTATGTCCAAATGTTTTCCATTTTATTGCCTTCCTTTTTATTTCATGTTTTACCTTGTACCTTCAGTGTGACCTATTCTCCACCCCAAAGCTAAATTGTCTAGGATCCCCCATTGTGATCTTAGAAAGACACTTACTCCTATCAGATAAACTCATCCTGTAATTGTTTTCCACAATCCTTCTTCCAGATTAAAATTTACTATTAATGGGTTCCATACCTTAAATATCCTACTAAAAGCAAATGGATGCTAATACATGGTTCTCCTACACTATATATTTGCATTTTAGTAAATGTACCACTCAAAAACTATCTTAAAGCGTGAATACTTCATATTTAGTAGGATAGGAGAGAAGATATTTGAATCAAGCTCATCCTTTAATTCTGTCAAAGAAAAATTGCACCAAGTGCAGTTAAACAAGCAAAGAAACTTTATTCAAGATTATCACAATAGCAGAAAGAGACTATTACAACAGGAGAGAAACACAGAACTCAACTCTGAACACAAGAGCAGCAGCTGGTATTTATAGCCAATGAGCAGAGTGAGAAATCCATTGGATAGAAAATTACTGAAAGGAACTTGATTAGAACAAGGGTGGGGGGATTCTTTCAAAACTGACTTAGCAGGATTCTCATTGAAAGTGAGCTCAACATTCTTTCATCCCAAAGAAACAAAATACACATTCTTTTCAAATGCACATGGAATATTTTTAAAGAGAGACCACATGAAAGAACACAAAACAAGCCTCAACAAATTCAAGAAAATTGAAATCATATCAAGCATTTTCTCCAACCACAAGGGACTGAAACTAGAAACCACTCAAGGAAAAAACCCAAAAACACTCAAACTCATGGAGATTGAATAACATGCTATTAAACAATAAATGGGTCAAGAATGAGATTAGGGAAGAAATCAAAAAGTTTCTGGAAACAAATGAAAATGAACTCACAACAATCCAAAACTTATGGGACACAGGGAAGGCAGTTCTGAGAGAGAAGTTCATAGCAATACAGGCCTACCTAAAAAAAAAAAGATAGAAATATTTGAAATAATCAACCTAACCCTAGCCTACAAGAACTCAAGGAACAGCAACAAAGATAGTCCAGCAAGTAGAAGGAAGAAAATAACCAAGATCAGAGCAGAATTAAATGACATAGAGACTAAAAGCACAATTCTAAGGATCAACAAATCCAGGAACTGGTTCTTTGAAAAGATAAACAAAATCAACAAGCCTTGAAGCAGACTCATCAAGAAAAAAAAGAGAGAGGACCCAAATAAACACAGTCAGAAATGAGAGAGGAGATATTACAACTGATACCACAGTAATACAAAAGATTGTAAGAAATTACTATGAAGAACTATATGCCACTCCTATTCACCACTCCTATTCAACATAGTATTGGAAGTCTTTTAGCTACAGCAATCAGACAAGAAAAAGAAATAAAAAGCATCCAAATTGGAAAGAAGGAAGCAAAACTGTCACTGTTTACAGATGACATGATAGTGCACATAGAAAATCCTATAGACTCCACCAAAAAACTACTCACTCTAATAAGTGAATTTGGCAAAACAACAGGATACAAAGTCAATATTCAGAAAAATGATGTTTTTCTTCTCTGGTGCTTTCCCTGCCCTTGTATAACTTAGCATAGGATAGAGGGAAAGAATGGAAACTTGTGACTGTTTTCTTGTTATTAGCCTTATCCTTACTGGGATATATTGCCAGCCTTTAAAGGGTGAAAAAACATGAAAAATACATACTCACTGCTCCCACTCACTTAGTTCCATGAAGAGAAATAAATGCAGCTTTCTGCTTCAGTCTTTTGGCAAAGAGGGCAGGATGCTAATGAGTACTGAGCACATACCAACCCCAGTATTGGTGCAGGCATTTCCCTGAGTGACAATTCAGTTAATTCTCATGGAATCCCAGGAAGAAGATATTATATCCCTCAGTCTGCTGGTGAAGAAACCAAAATGTAGAGATGTTATCACAGTGGCAGAGGTGACTGCCTTGCTTCAGAACACAGGGCTCCACTTTGAGAAATATAGGGCCAAACTCTGAGGAAATGCACAGTGCATCTCATTGCATTGTTGTTAAAAAGGATATTCTCTATTAGACAACAGACTCTTTCTGGTAGTCTTAAATATTTAGAACTGGAAATTCCTTTCTTGTTACTGAATGTAACCCCCAGTCCTCTCAGTATTCTCTGCTTCCAAAATTAGTGGTCTTTCTGCTACAAAGCTAGTTTTAAGTTTTTGTTTTTGTTTTAACCAAAGAAGTCCTTCCTTCACAAGAAAACAACAATAAAAAATGAACAAACTCACAAGTAAATCTAATTTGAATCAGAAGTAGAAAGCTAAGCTACTCTACTTATTTAGAAAGAAGAACGTCGTTGCAAAGTGCATGTTTCATATCCTCCCTGAACGAAAGCCATTCTCTGAGTGTGAAACAGCCAAGTTCAAAGTTGTTTTGTGATAGCAGTTTTATTTTGCTTTTTTAGCCAAAAGGATTTTATATTAGTTTGTTTGTTCATCTTTGAGAATCTTTGGGTTCTCAATAAATATCTCAACTGTTATTTTAAAGTAAACTTTGAGTAAATAAAAGTATATGCAAATCTCAGTTTAAAAAAAAAAAGAAATCCAAGGCATTTTTGTACACCAACAATGAAATATCAGACACAGAAATCAGGGGGAAAAAATCCCATTTGATATAGCAACAAGAAAAATAGAGTACCTAGGAATAAACCTAACCAAGGAGGTAAAAAACCTGTACTCAGAAAACTATTCAACACTGAAGAAAGAAATTAAGGAAGACACAAACAAACAGAAGTATGTACCATGCTCATGGATTGGAAGAATGTATAAATTCAGCACAATCCCTATTAAAGTACTAATGATGTATTTCACAGATACAGAACAAACATTCTGGAAATTTATATGGAACCATAAATGACCCCAAATAGCTGCAGCAATTTTGAGAAACGAAAACAAAGTATAGTTTGATACTTCATATCGAACTATATTACAAGGCCACTGTTATCAAAATAGCCTGGCACTGGCATTAGAACCAACACATAGACCAATGGAACAGAACAGAGAGCCCAGAAATAAACCCAAGTCTCTATAGTCAATTAATATTTGACAAAGAGGGAAGAAGCACAAAATGTAGTCAAAATAGCCTCTTCATCAAATGGTGTTGGGAGAGCTGGACAGCTACATGCAAAAAAATTAAACTTGATACCAACTTACACCATACACAAAAATAAATTCAAGGTGGATGAAAGATTTAATGAAGTCATAACACCATAAAAGTCCTAGAAGGAAACATCGCCAGGAAAATCTCAGACATTCCACGCAGCAACATCTTCATTGATATGTCCCCTAAAGCAAGGGACATAAAGGAAAGAATAAACGAATGGGACCTCATCAAATTAAAAAGCTTCTGCATGGCTAAAGAAAACAGTATTAAAATGAAAATAGATCCAACTGTATGGGAAAACATATTTGCCAATGATACCTCGGACAAGGGTTTGATTCTCTAAAATTTATAAAGAACTCACATGACTCCACTCCAAGAAGACAAAAAACCCAATTAAAGAATGGGCACTTGAATAGACACTTCTCCAAGGAGGACATACAAAGGGCCCAGAGACACATGAAAGGATGCTCATCATCACTAGCCATCAGAGAGATGCAAATTCAAAACACACTGAGATACCACCTCACACCAGTCAGAATGGCCATCATAAACAAATCAACAAACAGCAAGTGCTGACAAGGTTGTAGAGAAAAGGGAACCCTAGTGCACTGTTGGTGGGAATGAAGACTGGTGCAGCAGCCACTGTGGCAAACAATATGGAATTTCCTTAGAAAGATAAAAATGGAACTGTCTTTTGACCCAGCAATTCCACTGCTGGAATTATATCCTAAGAACCCTGAAACACCAATCCAAAAGAACCTCTGCACGCCAATGTTCATAGCAGCACAATTTACAATATCCAACTGCTGGAAGCAACCTAAGTGCCCTTCAGTAAATGCATGGATCAAAAACCTATAGTTCCTTTACACAATGGAATTCTATGCAGCAGAGAGAAAGAAGGAGCTCCTACCCTTTGTGACAGCATGAATGAAACTGGAGAGCAGTATGCTAAGTAAAATAATACAGGCGGTGAGGGACAAATACCATACTATCTCACCTTTAACTGGAATATAATCAACAAAAGAAAAAAGCAAACAAAATATAACCAGAAGCATTGAAATTAAGAACAACTTAACAATTACCAGAGGAGCAGGGAGAGGGGACTATGGGGAGAAGGGTGTTCAGGAACTACTGAAAAGGACACATAGACAAAACCAAGGGGGAGGATGGAAGCAAGGGAGGGAGGTGGGTTTGATTGGGGTGAGGGGAGTGGTTGGGGATATATGCAGACAGCTGTAATTGAACAACAATAAAAAAAAGAAAAAGAAAGAAAGTGGGCTCAACATAATTCTTTCTTAAAATTAGAGTCAGCTGACCAGGACAGGGTCTACTCAAGGAAAGGTATCAAAAGAGACTAACTAAAGTTTGGTTAAGGAGAGATTCCTTATCAGTTCTTTTTTTTTCCTCCCTAAAATCATCCTCATTTTATTACAGAGACTGCATTAAGTCCACTTTCAATTTGGCCTGATTATTCACATAACACAAAAAGAATAGTAATTGATCATGCAGGCTCTTTCAAATTTGCTTTGCTGGAGATTCCTTGTCAATTCTTAAATATTAAACTGCCTTCTCAGATGTTTGAGGGCACATCTCATCAGGCAGTTGTGTGATTGTCCCATTTGCTGATCAAAGAATACTTTAGTTAGAACCTTCTGACTATTTTTCAAATTTGGATTTTGTCTATTTAAATTTCATAGTCTCTGTGTTCTTGCCTGTTGCCTTTACCTTGAGGTAGGAAAATCAATAATACTCTCTGAATTACATCATCCAGATGAGTAACATGTTTTTCTTAATGTATGCTTGGTCTCCTCCCTAGCTACATGACAAGTGGTACTGATAGGGATTTAATTTTACTTTCATGCTACAATTAGAATTCAAGTTGAACTGGAGACTGACAATAAGGTTCACTTACATTTTCAAAGAATCCAACCTATAAGGGAGTCCAGTATGCTGTTGATATTGCCGACTGCAAAAATATATCTAAAAAAATTGGCATTAGATGACTGAAACTCAGGATAGGAAATAAGAAAAGTAGACGTATAAGCCAGGCTTTACTCTAGGCATGCTCTGAAGCCATGAGCTTTAATGTAGGTTTTGGTTTGGTAAAATAAAAGTAACAGTAATTTTGTCTGACATTTCTAAATGTCCCTCTTACAATGAGTGTACAATAAGTATTGAATGAATAAGCTTTGCACTCTTCAAGGTTCTCAGTGTTTCAAAAAGATTGAGTTTAGATTATCTGAATGGTGATTATTATGCATTATGTAGGCATTAATGAAAAGCTAAAATGCATCATATATACTCAATTTTTAGAGGAGGCTGCAAGGTAGGGAGAAGAAAAAATGAAACCCTGATACAAAAGGAAGGAAGACTAAGAAACTAAGGATGTGTTTCTATGAAATTTGGAGATATCAATGATGCTGTGAACAGACGGAAGAATGAAGGGAATTAAGGGTTAGTAATGAGACTAGTCCTTAAAACTATTCTTACCTTATAATGTAACTCACCTCTTCTAAATATTAGGTTTAAGGAAAATTCTTGTTATTTTGGGTTTCCTCAGTTTTAAAACCATAAGCTGTTTGAGAAGAAAAGAAACTTTCTTTCTTTCATACACCAGGTCCAGTAGACATAAGGTTTGAGGTTTGCTTGAGTGTGGTTGGTAGGGTAGTAATATGGGTGTAACGATTCATAGTTTTAATTTGAACATTTCACCTAAAATTTCATATGGTGTGCTCAAGTGTGATATTGTTATATTACAGAATACATGCTTATGATTTGGTAATAAAAGATTTTGTAATACAAAGGGGCATTATTTTTGCCAAATGCTATATTTCTCAGTTCAAGGAAGGAGTTTGATGTACATATTAGTGAAGTACTCTGTGCTTCCCACCTAAAGTGCTTTATCTTTCAACCTGTCTTGTCATGCTATATGGAATGAATACCAACAGCATGAATATGTCCTTATACAAGTGACATACTTGCATACTTAAAAGAAGAATAAAAAAATAAGGCTATTTTTTTAAAAGCAGAATATATAGTACATCAAATTCTAGGATTGTAGGATACCACAATGAAAAATCGAAAAGGTATTTTCATCCCAGAAATCCCAAAATCTATGTGAATTTACATAATCAGATTGTGTTTTCATAAGTATATTACTTCACTATAGTGCCATTCATTTCAAATCACTTAATTATACCCTCCCAAATACTTTCCTGTGCTACTTCATCTCAGTCAGGTACACGGAGAAGGGGGGCAGTTGGCCAGCCATTGCAAAGTGCAACTGAGAACAATGTGTGTCAAAAAGAGACCATTTAGCATTCAAACTGTTGGTGAAATTGGACTTGGCAGTTATAATTGTAGGTGGAATTTCTGTGAAAAGAATGTAATTATCCAAACTGGATTTAAACCGGTGCACCTGAGCACTTCAAAAAAAAATTTTAATACCATAAATAAATCCCTCCTTTGTCTCACTTCTCAGTGGAAAGATACCTGTTCTGGGGTGAGTTGAATTCCTAGGATCTTGCTTTAATTCTGGCTCAGTGGGAAAAGTGCCACCTACTGAACTGCCAATCTCTTTCCTGTGGATATCTTTGATCAAGAAAAGAAAATCATGATTACATATTTGAGGGTTCTTACAAGCATTTGATATCTTAAAAATCTGTGTTCAAATACTTCTCATTGGGTAAGTCAAAAGTACTGAGTTTAAAACTGTATCAGGGACACAATGAGGAAGTACGGATGTCATTGGCCTGGGTTGGAGGTAGACTGAGAATCAGTTTTCCTTCGAATGTCAATCAAGAAAATATTCTTACAATTTCAGGAAACAGTTTAGAATTCCTGTCTGGCCTGGCATAAATCTCACTTTGTCATGATATATAATTTCTTTTGTACATCATTGAATCAGAGAGCTTTTTTAAACATCTCAGAGAATATTGAAATATAAAGTGTGCAAGGCATTCGATTTCAACCCAGTATTTGGCAACAATGCTGTCAACATTTCCTACAATTCACATCACAAATAAATAAGCAACTAGAAAAGTAGTAACATTCCTAAAATAATTTTTCCCAGTAATGTCAATATATTGTTCCTTTATTACCTTTCTATAAAAATTTATTGACTTTCCAACTTCCAGCCAAGATGGAGGCATAGGTGGATACACTGTGCCTCCTCTCACAACCAAAATTAAGGACAACAAAGATTTAGAAACAAGAAAACAATCAGAACTCATAGAAAATTGAACTGTACGGAAGTCCAACAACCATTCATCCAGACCGATAAGAGGGGCGGAGTTGCAGCAGGAAAAAGTGGAGGTGCGGACCTGGCATGCAGGCAGCAGCAGCTAGCGGACCCTGGGCACAGGGTAGCAACTGTGCAGACCCCGTGATGCTGCGCAAGGTAGCTGGCTGACCAGGGGGTCCCACATTGCGCACAGATAATCCAGGCAAAGGGGAAGCAGTGGAAGGGACTGGAATCCAAGAGAGAGTGAGCAAGTGCCATTGTTCCCTCTTGGACCCTGCCCCCACATACATCATCACTACCCAGCAACTGGGCTGCCCTGCCCTGGGGAACACCTAAGGCTCCACTCCTCACTACATAACAGCCACGACTAGACCAAAAAATAAATAAATAAATAAAAATGGCTCAAACAGGAGAACAAATCAAAGCCCCAGAGCCAATTTATCTAAGCCACCAAGAGATAGCCAACCTATCAGATGCACAATTCAAGGCCCTGGTGATCAGGATGCTCATAGAATTGGTTGATTTTGCTCACAAATTAGATGAAAAAATGATGGCTACAATAAGTGAGATGGAGAAAAACACACAGGGAACCAATAGAGATGGGAGGAAAACTGGGACTCAAATCAATGGAGTGGACCAAAAGGAAGAAAGAAACAACCAAATGGAAAAGAAGGAAGAAACAAGAATTAAAAAGAATGAGGAGAGGCTTAGAAACCTCCAGGACATCTTGAAATGTCCCAACATCCAAATTATAGGGGTACCAGAAGGGGAAGAGGAAGAGCAACAAGTGGAAAACTTATTTGAACAAATAATAGAGGAGAACTTCCCCAATCTGGCAAAGGAAATAGACTTCCAGGAAGTCCAGGAAGCTCAGAGAGTCCCAAAGAAGTTGGACCCAAGGAGGAACACACCAAGGCACATCATAATTACATTAGCCAAGATTAAAATGAAGGAGAGAATCCTAGAAGCAGCAAGGATAAGGGGACAGTCACCTACAAAGGAGTTCCCATCAGACTGTCAGTTGATTTCTCAAAAGAGACCTTCCAGGCAAGAAGGGGCTGGAAAGAAGTATTTGAAGTCTTGAAAGGCAAGGACCTACATCCAAGATTGCTCTGTCCAGCAAAGCTGTCATTTACAATGGAAGGGCAGATAAAGTGCTTCTCAGATAAGGTCAAGTTAAAGGAGTTCATCATCACGAAGCCCTTATTATATGAAATGTTAAAGGGACTTATCTAAGAAAAAGAAGATCAAAAATATGAAAAGTAAAAAGACAGCAATCTCATGGATATTAACAACCACACCTAAAACGAAAGCAAACTAAGCAAAGATCTAGAACAGGAACAGAACCACAGAAATGGAGATCACATGGAGGGTTAGCAACAGGGTAGTGGGAGGAGGAGAGAGGGGGGAAAAGGTACAGAGAACAAGTAGCATAGTCGGTGGGTAGAAAATAGACAGGGGGAGGGCAAGAATAGTGTGGGAAATGTAGAACTAAAGAACTTACGACACATGGACATGAACTAAAGCAGGGGAATGTGGGTGGGAGGGGGTGTGCAGGGTGGAGGGGAATGAAGGGGGGAAAATGGGACAACTGTAATAGCATAATCAATAAAATATATATTTTTTTAAATTTCCTGTACCCTGTTTTTTTTAGCCTTATGGTGTCCTTTTATATGTATACAGAAAGACTGAATGCCAAGGGTAGAACTGCCACCAAAGCTCACGTTTTTCATATCATTTGAGAATATCCCCCTCTGAAAGAGAAATGACTGCACCCCCAAATATATCTCTAGAGACATGTTGCTTGCTACCTCAGATACGTTCAGTTTTGGAATGATCCTGCCTGCAGTCTGTTTGTTTTTCCTTTCATTTCTTTTCCCTTTCTGTACTGTTCCTCTTCCTTTTCCACATTTGCCTCTATTTTCATTTTAGCATTTTCCCTTGAGTTCTCACTTTTGCCCCTCTTCCTATGCTCAGTTTTTGATATACAGTATGTTTTTCCATCTTTCTCTGATGGCATTCTACCAAGTCAGTTTGGCTTTACATACCTAATGGGCAGACTACATCATCTGACAAAAACCTGTGAATTGCTCATCAAGACACATTTTCAACACATACCAAGTTTTGAGAGAGCTGGGGAGCAGAGGGTTTTTTGCATGTTAGTACAAAGGATTTTGGATGTTATTGAGAGTTAGTGATTCTACGTTTTTCATTTTAGCACTTGTCTCTGATATCTACTTGAGGCAAAATCTCTAAACTTCAAATGAAATCTCTAGATCTTCTATGATAAAGGCAACTAGAAACAAGGAAGAAGTAGTTTTATTCACATGTAAACTTTGAAGGATAATAATATATTGGTAGATGTACATACATACCGCATATACAGTGGTGGGTGATGAATTACTAAGAAGTTGTACTTATGGCCTTGGCTGGTGTGGCTCAGTGGATTGAGTGCCAGACTGTGAAGCAAAGGGTCACCGGTTCAATTCCCACTCAAGGCACGTGCCTGGTTTGCAGGCTAGGTCCCCAGCAGGGGGCATGCGAGAAGCAACTACACATTGCTGTTTCTCTCCCTTTCTTTCTCTCTCCCTCCCCCTCTCTAAAAATAAATAAATAAAATCTTTACAAAAAGAAGTTGCACTTGTAAAAATTGTACATGAAAGATTAGGCATGTAAGTATAGTTAACCAAAGCAGTCAGAGTAGAGAAGAAAATAACTGGCTAGATTTATAAATCCTGGGAAAAGTGGTAACTTGAGACATAATTTGAATGAGATTTCCAAGCATACATATCAATAAGTTAAATTTTTACTTTTGAGCTAGTCAAAACAACAGAAAATTCCTTCTTGTGTTTATGTAACTAAAACCTCTTAGTCATTAAAATAAATCTATTTCATTAGTCATAGATCAGGGGAATCCAAGAGCAAATTATACCAAAGCAAGATGAAAATACTGATTAATACATAAATATGACTTTTCTGATGTCCTGACCTCTGAAATTGTGTAGCTTCGGTATGCATACCATTTGGCAATTCCCATATTTATTTCATCTATTCTAGTGTCTGCTATCTAGTTTAGTAAGTGAAAAAGGTAGAGAAATGTGTGAACAGAACAAGAATCAGAAAAATACATTACAAACTAAAATTTAAATAGCTCCTCTTTGTAAAGTGCAGGTAAAGGTAGGTTTACAGTTGTTTGCATGAAAAATAATACTTTAATTAATAAATAATAATACAAGAATAAACTCTGTGTTTCACATATTCACAACTATAAATCTAATTTTGCCCTACCCTATATATAAAACAACCCATAACATGATGAAAATAGTTTTTAATGTATTAACTTCCCTTTAGTGTGGGGTTTTCTGCTGACAGCTCAACTAAACTAAACATGTATTGGTTTTTAAAGCAACCTATTTAGGGGAGTTGTATCTCCAGGTTGCTTTAAAAATACCAAAGGTGCCTTTTGACTAAAACTATCTCATACTAAAATATCAAGTCAGTATTCTTATTAATATTGCATTCATTATTAGCGAAAAAAAATCAATGTGTCCTCGTCAAAATGAAAATAGGCACCATGTTACCCACACAGGAGAACCTGTTCTTTATGCCTAAGCAGGCACAGTTCAGTCAGTAATGAAATGCATTAGGCAATTGTTTTTTAATTCACTGAAAGAGTGCCCTGTTTTCTATGACTGACTAGTAAAATTTTTGGATGTTTCAGAACTGAACTATTCTCAGCCTAAATGAGCCTGATGCCACCTTGAATATTTGCCATTCACAGGCTGGCACTTTTGCCTTGGGAACTTGCACATGTGATTCGTTTCCACGGCAACCCGTAAATTACAGATCCCAAAGTCAGCTGCAAGGAAAAGAAAAAAAAAAAAAATTAAAAAGACCCTAGTTCTTGGCAGAGTTATCCTGGACATCTTCAAAGAGTTTTTGGTTTGGTTTCAAAACCAACTCTGTCATGGGGTAGACAGGGAAGTTGTGCTTTATCCCACAGATTGGCAATGAGAACCAAGCTGTCTTCTTATAAGCAGAAATCTACAACTAGACTTGGGGAGGAAAAAAAGCATCTTCCTAAGTCATGAATCAGATAAGGGTGTCTCCGTGAGTAGGCCACCTGATCCTCCCCTTGTCTTCTGAAATTTTTCTTTAAGCAATGCAGACGTGTCAGAGCTCTGACTTTCTGATGAATAACTAACGTGACTATAAAACATATTTGAATATTGAGATAAAGCCTAAGATTCACACCTACAATCATCTTTAACTTAACTTTAGACAAACAAATATATTTCTCAGCAGGACTATCTGCTATGACAGCAACCAGATTTCAAAATGATAACAATTTCTATGTGGCCTTCTGTAAGCAGGGCCTGGAGAGCCTCCATGAAACTCTCCCTACACATGGTTACATTTAACCTTCATTCCAGTTCTAGAAGAGCAGGAGTTTCATTCCCATTTTTTAGTTGAGGAAACTGAGACTCAGAGCCATTAAGCACCTTGTTCAGCTCACCCAGCTACGAAGTAGGAAATCAGAATTCAAAGTAGAAGAATCAGCTTGAATGAGCCCACTCCATCTATAATCATCAACATTAAATATGTAATTCAAAGGGAAAAGTACTATTTCCTCACTTTTTTATTTTGAAAAAAATCCAATTCGAGTTAATTGATATGTTGAGATTTCCTTTGCAACACACACACATGCTTCTCAATTAAGGGTAATATGAGCAGATTAATACATCAATCCGTCTGGTTTATTAATGATTTCACTCATTTTTAAAAAGGGAAAACAGGAAATAAATGCAAGCATTTGCCACATAACAGGCCATTGTGCTTTTTGTCTCAATTGAGTTTCTGCACACGTAGTTCAAGGACATTTTAGGGCCTCATCTAGAGGCCCATCTTGGTTCATACTTTATTTCCTGTAGGGCAACGGATTGCAGTATGCCTCCAGTTTCAGATAAAATCAAAATGTATAAAGCAGCGAGGTACTGACCTCCATCTGATGCTAACAAATTTATACAGATTTGCTTCAAATTTATACAGATTTTTAATTTATCACCAACTCTGAAAACCCTGGCTAAGACAGTCATTGTGTCACACTGGGTGTGTTCAGGTCCTGTGTTGACATCAACCCTAAATAACTGTGGTAGCTGTGCTTTTACAGACGCATGTGAGCTGGTCTCTTCTTCACTCATGTAAATGTCAACAAGCTGAATCTGGACTGACAATCATTCAGTCAGCTAGTTCTATTTAGCTTTGTGTCCTTTTCAGGATGCTTTCCTAAGTTAAATCATATTTTTAATTGTATATACATGACTATATTAAGTTACCATTGAATAATTTAATTATATTTTGTTTCTGCCCAATCAGAACTTGAAGCCAATATTATTTAATACTAATTACTGTACATTACTAACTTGGCAAAAGAAATCCTGAAAAGACCCTTGCTTTCCTCTTTCTATGTGATAGACTATTTCTTCCCTATTGTTTAAAATGTCTCTTTGAATTCCCACTGCATATTTATAAAATTTAAATACCTACTGCATGCAAGGCTCCTCACCAGTAGACTTCCCTTCACTGCCCACTCTTCTAAGAATCAGCACGCAGGCTTCATCGACTGTTAGACCTGACTTTAAATCCCACCTCTATCACTTTCTTTTCTGCCTATGTACATTTGAGGTATTTTTGTTTTGTTTTGTTTTTACCTTAGCTGGGCTTAGATCCCTTTGATGAAAAAATCAGGTTAATAATACTTGACTCAGAATTTTTATAAGATGTTAAAGGACATTCAAAACATTGAGAACAGTGGCTGGTCATTGCTGCCCCCAGCATCCTACCAGCCCTTTCCTCCCCTCAGTTCTTCCCTCCATTCCCATCTACTCACCCCATTCTTTCATCATGCTGAACAATTATTCTTTCCCCAAACAATAAATGCTTTCCTGCTCTCAGCTTTAACACATGACGTGCACACTACCTGAAATAGCCTTTACTCCCTTCTTTCCACTGCGCTCCTCCTTTGGTCATCTGGGTGTCATCTCCTTTATAATGCCTTCCTTGACCTCTCTCCACATGAGTTCTGAGTCTTTACGTTTGTTCTGAGCTCATGCAGAGTCTTTAAAAACCTCTGTTATAGAACTCAGGATATAATGGCATGTTTACCGCTGTTAATCTGAGCTCTTCGAAGGCAAAACTGCCATCTAAAGCATGTTTGTGTTCCTAGTGTCTAGTGTTCTACATTTGTTGAACAAAAGAATCCTGTGCTCAGAAAACTCATGGCCACTATATCTATTTCCTTTTTAATTATTTTTAATGTGGATTCCTATCCACAATTAAGACAAGACTGTTCTCTCACTCTGGGACTTGTACTTAGGGAGCACCGGACAAATGTCTGTAGTGTGAAAAATAAGAATTAGTGTTGTGGGAAGTAGGAGACTGATAATGGAAGGAAGGAAAAAAATGAAGCGGTTTGAAAAGAGAAGGGAACATGGGAACACTACCTTTATTTATCTTCTATATTTTAATTTCCCTTTTGAAAACTTCACAATGATGTAGCAGCAAATGGGTGTTGTGTCCTGCAGAAGATCAATTTCTTTTTCCTCTTTTAACTTTATTTTATTTTTTCATTTACTGATTTTTAGAAAGAGAGAAGGAGTTAGAAAGAGAGAGAGAGAGAGAGATTGATTTGTTGTTCCACTTATTGATGCATTAATTAGTTGATTATTGCATATGCCCTGACCAGGAATCAAGACCCGTAACCTTGATGAATCAGGACAATGTTCTTACCAACCAAGCTACCTGGCCAAGGTCTCCCCTTTAACTTTTAAAAATCATGCTCTAGGAGGTAAGAATGCAATTAGAAAATGTGTTTTTGTGTTAAAAATTATGAGATAGATAGCCTTTAAAAGTCTTAGTGATGAAAAACAACAGGAGAAGGTAGGCAGTTTGCCTGAGATAATAATATCAACCATTTTCCTTAAAAACAGGGTCAAAATTAGTATGTGTTCTGGAGGAAGAGCTATACCATGAAATTCGTTCCCATATCAAAAGTCTCTTTTAGTCGCCTGACCCAGGCAGATGCTTGGGTTGATTGACTCTATCACCAGAGGAGGAAAAGGCAGTTGACTCATGACTTTCTCAATACCCATCTTTTTTATTTAAAGAAGTCAGAAGGATACCTGGACCTGTCTTTTTGATCTGATATGCTTTCTTAAGAATCTGAAGGTTCATGGTTTCTTAAGAATCTGAAGGAAAGGGAATTGTAAAAAGCAAAACAAGTGTTGTTAAAAAAGAAATTAAAATTTTTGCAATTGCTAATAATTTTGACACCTTGAAATTTCCTTTAGTATATACAAAAGATAGTTAGTGGGAAAATTATGTAGACACATCTGTGTGTAAGTGTGCTCAAAAATATTGCTACCTTTTGACCACTAGTTTATTTGTAAGATGACTTTATGAGATATAACACAATACTACATGTTTTTTCTTGAAATGGTCACACACACACACACACGAACAAAAGCTTTCACACTTTTGTCTTTATCTAATCCATCCTGTACAACAGACAAAACTGTAAAATATAGGTCCAATAATATCAGGCTTCCACTTAAAACATAATCCACAGAATGTAATCCAACCTTAAAATCACACACAAGCACTTCCAGTTGAGTTTCTCAGTTTCTCTTCCTCTCTTGAACATATGGCCTGCACTCAGACAAACTGTACTAGACACTATGTTCTTACCCTTTGGAGAACTCAGTTCCCACAATAGTCTCAGCTACCAATTTTCTTTTCTGCTCAATGACTTTTTAAATTTTCTTCAATTGTCTTTATTTAAAACAATTTTAAATGTACAATTATTAAATTAATTCATCTTTGCCTAGAATTTCAAGTAATTTAGGTGACTGTATAGTTCCCCTGGGTTTTTATCCAATCCTTTTCTCTTCCCAGAGGGGCAATCACTGTTGTAAAAATTTGTTCTTTTATTTCCCCTCCACTTCTATGCTTTTTTTCTACTTTATTCATTTTTACTCAATTTAATCCACTTCCTTTGCTTATGATGTCTATAGTCTGAATAAAACTGTAATTGTATTAATACATATATTAATTCATTGATTATATGCAACATCATAAGAAAATCACTTTATAAACATGTTGATATTTTGTTTCATTGCTGAAGGACTTAAAATATAATGCAACTGCCTCTTTTCTGGGGTTCTTGCCCTCATAAAGCACATTCAAACATCAGGTGCTACAAAGGTTTTGTTTCTGTAACGATGTCTTTTGAAAATCACAGTAATCTCAAGAAAGGGACTCTAGGAAGTATGTTTTGAAAGACAGCATGCTATTTCCACTCATATTCAATTTATTATTTAAAATTAAATTTCACAGTATGTTGGGTCCTGGATAAAGTATTCTAAATAAGATAGGGAATGTCAACACCACTATCTCTTTGCATGCATGCTAAGCAGAATTCACAGAAGCAAAACCCTAGCGTATGATGTCAAGTGATACCTTCAAAAAGTTAGCAACAGCTTGGAAAATAAAAGTAATTTGTGCCCCCCAAAGTTCCCTTGGGAGCTAAAACAGAAAAACTTCCTGTGAATGTTCCTTATCACAGCAATATTTTCTGGAAAAGATAGACAGTCATATCTGTCTTTTTAACCATGTTCCCACCCCTGAGTAGCAGCACTGTCAACAAATAATATGAAAGCCATCAATACACACTGACAGTGGTGAGAAACCCTGTCAGCTGGGGAAGGAAAAACAAATATCAGGGAGCAATATCCTGAATGGAGATGAGAAGTATAGCAAACCAGAGAACAGTAATGGAATTATAAACTGATGTAAATAAGAGAGATGAGAGAACTGATCATTTAAGGAACAGAGTCAATACACCATGTTCATTTAAATAAGAGTAAAAGCATCCATTTTATTACTTATTATTGGACTTCACATACAAAGATAGCTATTGGGGATTATACAAAGTGGGGCAAAAGTAGGTTTACAGCTGTGAGTACGCAAAACAGTTTATCTTGTGTTACCATTTATTAATTATTATATTATTTCCCATACAAACAACTGTAAACCAACTTTTGCCCACCCTGATTACCCATGTACAGTCACCCACTGAAAAGAGCAGCACATGACTAAGAACTTTTCCCTGAGGTGAATAGTTAATTATTTCTATAGTGCTTTTCTTCTGTGAGCAAAAAATAGTAATCAAATATATAACCTGCTTAATTCTGAACTTTAACTGTGGAAAAGAAGTTACTGGATGTGGAAATGAAGTCACTTCACAGAGAGATAACTAAGACACAGGAATGTAAAATGACTTCTCCAAGAAAACACTGGCCCCCCCAAACAGAAAAAAGTCTACTTATTTAATAAAATATATTGCGTATTTTGTTAGACTTTTCTGGAGCATAGTTCTGGAAAGCTTATGTTATAGATTCAGAAATTAAGACAAACATTCTGCCCTTGAGAGATTTAATATAGTTAGTGACCAACGATCCACACTCAGATGGCAGATACACACAGTCAAACAAGAAAGGATGGTGTGCACTTGAGAGAGTGAGTTAGACATTAAAATACCATTTCCACCAGTTTTAAAATCAAATCTGCTTCTAATTCAGCTTTATAAATTAAAAGTATGTAAATCAGAATAATCTCCAATTACTATCATAACTTTAAAAAAGCATGAGTACTACTTTTGAAAATAAAGAAATTTAATTCAGCAAATATATATTGAGCAACTACTGTATAAAGAAGCTAGAAATAAAAAGGTAACTGGAAAATGGTTCCTGTTCTTAAGGTGCTCTCTGTCTACTGAAGTGTGTTTCAGAGAATTCTACAGAACTGAAGAGACATAGGATCACAAAAAAGACATTGAACAGTACTTGAACAGCAGAGATATGCAAAGAAAGAACTTTTAACACAGAGAGTATCATATGCAAAGGCACAGGAAATGAATAGTATTTGGGTAAAAGCTCTAAATGGTGCTGGGTCTCATGTGGAGGGTCAGGAGATGAAAAGTCACACATGAAAATTGGGGAATATTTAATAGCCCCTGGTTACTCTGTTTTTCCCTGTGAAGCTAAAAGAAGGAGCTC
>PVKU01004101.1:63430-156327 GCA_004027475.1 Anoura caudifer
AAAAAAAAAAAAAAAAAAAAAACCACCACTTCTGGGGCTGTTTCTCTTCCCTCCTCTTCATAACCACACATCCTCAAAGCTCCTCAAAAGAGCGTCTACACATAGCTTCTGTTCTCACTCCTCCATCGACATTTTATTTGATTTCATTTCTACTCTGACCTTACTGATCACTCCTTTGATGCTCTCTTGGTTATTGTGTTCATGCCCATCCAAAAATACACCATTGCTTTTCCCTCTCCTTCTTCAGCTGTCCCCATTCAGTCTCCTTCCTGTGGCAGTCCCATGAACTGCTACAGTGCTCCCTTCTCTATACTGCTGCTAAAAGAAACCCCTTAGTGACAATACTTCCCCCTAGAAATAATGCTTCCCCGGTAAATTACAATAATGTTTCTGTTATTTCCGAACTCTGTTCTTGTCAGACAGTCCATACTTGCCCCCACCTACTATTCTCAATCTCCCTTTACTTTACCCATCAGTTTGAAATTCCAACATTGGACTGAGTCTGTTTTCTCAATTGTAACAGATTTCTTCTGAGCCTTTCCCTTACTCGATCACTCTATAGCAGTCAACACTTGGTTCTTTCCTGAAACTTTCCCATTATTTAGATCCATGACAATCAGAGAATTTCCTGGTTCTCTCCTAACCACTCAAATTAATCTTGTTCCTCAACCTCCATCTAAAAGTGAAATATTCTCCTATGTTTGGATTTCTTGCCTATCTGCCTGCACAGCCCAGCCTGATGCCTTCAGAACATTTCCCGGGACCAGGACACCAACTTACAAAGGGATGGTTGGCAGAACATTTAATATTTGAAACACATTTTCTTGAATTAGTCTTCAACCACACCTAATAATTGGCTTTACATATTCCAGCTATCTTTCATTCTTTCCCAAGAGAGACAAGCAATGTCTCTGATAGCCCTTAAATTATTTCCGATTGCATAACAAAATTCAAACTCTTGGCCAAGCATTAAAAGCCTTCCACTCTGGCCCCATATCATCTTTAAATCTCGCTATAGCTACTAGCCAACCAGTAACCGCACAGGCTGTGTACAATCAACTGAATTAGAAAGAAATGAAGGAGGGAGCAGATTCCATTTCCCCCTACAAATGGGAGAGGAACCTAGCCGATCTGCAGAGAAACAGAGTGGTCAACCAGTGGAAACACAGCATATTTGAAAGTAGGAAATCAAAGGTTGTAGCGGACATTGAAAAATCAGATGGCAAGGAGAGTACTTCAGAACAATAAGAGCCCAGGGATCAGCGGAGACCAGGGCTGTGAAGGCCCTGGCCTGGCGCATGCCAGGCCTGCTACAGATCTCTAGGGAGGGAGCCAGTAGGCAAGTGACAGCAGACGGCTCCACTACCAAAGACATCCACCTGCAATCGGAGACAACTGCCTGACCATGGGCACTCGAGTGCCCAACAGCAGATGACAGGAGAACTGTGGCCAAAGGCGCCTACTCGCATAGGGGACAACTGTGCGACCAGAGACCTGTGTCCCATGCCAGAAACCTGGGGGCTGTGTGCGATCATGGGAGAATTGGAGTCTGTACATGTGAACCCAGGGAGTGCACACAATCTAAGGGAAACCCAGAGCTCACTCCCATGAAATTGGGGTGAGTGCACGGCATGGGAGACCCAAGCTCACACCCATGAACTCGGGAAAGTGCGTGCTCCCCAGGAGGCTCAGAACATATGCCGGAGGCCCTGTGTGGAGAGGCGCCAGGCTAACCCTGGGAGGACTCGCCCAAAGATAACTGAGTGCTGAACAGGGAGAAAAGCAATACCATCACCCCTTGGCCTTTACAGCCAGCAAGACCAGAAAATCCAGGTTGGCAAGTATGAAAACAGCAAGAGGTTTTTGTTGTTGTTGTTGTTGTTGTTTGTTTGTTTGTTTGTTCATTTTTCTTTTTAATTTTCTTATTATGTTTTCACTATTTTTATCTTTTTTACCCCTCAACTCCTTTTGCTTGTCTTTACTTCTTTCTTGTTTTATTACTTTTTTCTTTCTGTCCAACTTTATCTCTTTTCTTCCTCTTTGTTTTTTTCTTCCTTTTTCATTTATTTCTTACTCTTTTCTCTTTTTAAATACCCACGAGTGAGACCCCCCCCCAAAAAAAAAAAACCTGAAACAGTGAAAAAAAAACAGAGTTGGTCCCAAAGAGGGGCAGTTCAACACCTGAGACAGTGGAAGCTGTGAACACCAGGATACCCAAAGGAGACTGCACCACTGAATCTCAAAGATATTCTAGCACAGAAGTTCACACCCTAAACCCAGGGAGCCAGAACAGATCAATTTAAGAAGATGAGGCTGACAAGAAGAGTCCCACAAACAATGGGAAGACAAAGAAACAATCCCCAAATGAAAGGAAAGGAGGAAGCCCCAGAAAGAATGCTAAATGAAATGGAGGCAACTCAACAATCAGATTTTGAGTTCAAAACAATGGTTGTCAGGAAGCTCCAAGAGCTCTCAATGAGCTACCAGAAACTACAGGGAAGCTACAATGAACTCACTGCAAACTATATCAACATGAAAAAGGAAATAGAAACTATCACCAAGGGCCAAAAAGAAATGAAGAATACAATTTCTGAACTGAAGAACACGGTAGAAGGAATCAAAAGCAGAATCGATGAAGCAGAAGATCGGATCAGTGAGTTGGAGGACAAAGTTGAAAAAAACACCCAGAAAGAGCAAGAAAAGGAAAAGAGACTGAGAAAGAATGAAGAAGGATTAAGAGAAATGCAAGACATTATGAAATGTAATAATATCCATATAATAGGGATACCAGAACGAGAATAAGAAGAGCAAGGGATAGAAAACCTTTTGAAAAAGTAATGTTGGAAAACTTCCCTAATTTGATGAGAGAAAAAGTCACACAAATCCAGGAATCACAGAGAGTCCCAATTAAGAGGAACCCAAAGAGGCCCACTTCAAGACACATCATAATTAAAATGGCAAAATTCCAAGACAAAGAGAGAGTTTTAAAGGCAGCAAGGGAGAAAAAGGAAGAAACATACAAGGGAGCCCCGATTAGGTTAGCAGCTAGCTTCTCAAGGGAAATGCTTCAAGCCAGTAGAGAATGGCAAGAAATATTCCAAGTAATGAGAACCAAAGGCCTGCAACCAAGACTACTTTACCCAGCAAGGCTTTCAATCAACATAGAAGGCCAAATAAGTAGCTTCCCAGACAAAAGAAGTCTAAAAGAATACACCTCTACCAAACCAGCTCTGCAAGAGATACTAAAGGGACTGCTTTAGGGAAAGGAAGGAAGAGAGAGAGAGAGAGAGAGAAACACAGGTATGAAAATGACAACGAATAAATACCTATCAATAATAACCTTAAACATAAATGGATTAAATGCTCCAATCAAAAGGCATAGAATAGCTGAATGGATAAGAAAGCATGACCCACACATATGCTGCCTACAAGAAACCCACCTCAGGACAAAAGACCTACACAGACTCAAAGTGAAGGGCTGGAAACAAATTTTTCAAGCAAATGGACAGGAAAAAAAAGCCGGGGTAGCAATACTCATATCAGACAAAATAGACTTCAAAAGAAGAGCCATAGAGAGAGACCCAGAAGGTCACTTCATAATACTCAAGGGAAGAATCTACCAAGAAGACATAAACATTGTAAATATATAAGCACCCAATATAGGAGCACCTAAATACATCAAGAAAATCTTAGAGGACTTCAAGAAAGATATTGACAGCAACACAATTATAGTAGGGGATTTTAACACCCCACTGTCAAAAATGGACAGATCTTCCAAACAAATATCAACAAAGATATTGTGGCATTGAACAACACTCTTGATGAAATGGACTTAACAGATATATATAGAGCCCTTCATCTCAAAAAAACTAAATACACATTCTTTTCAAATGTACATGGAACATTCTCAAAGGTAGGCCACATGATAGGACACAAAACAAGCCTCAACAAATTCAAGAAAACTGAAATCATACCAAGCATTTTCTCCGACCACAAGAGACTGAAACTAGGAATGAACCCCAAGGGGAAAAACCCAAAACCCTTAAAATCATGGAGACTGCATAGCATGTTATTAAACAATGAATGGGTCAAGAATGAAATTAGGGAGGAAATCAAAAAGTTTCTGGAAACAAATGAAAATTAACTCACAACAATCCAAACCTTATGGGACACAGGGAAGGCAGTCCTCAGAGGGAAATTCATAGTGATACAGGCCTACCTAAAAAAGATAGAAACATTTCAAACAAACAACCTAACCCTACACATACAAGAACTCGAGGAACAACAACAAAGACAGCCCAAAACAAATAGAAGGAAGGAAATAACCAAGATCAGAGCAGAATTAAATGACATAGACACTAAAAGCACAATTCTAAGGATCAATGAATCCAGGAGCTGGTTCTTTGAAAAGGTAAACAAAATCGACAAGCCTTTAAGCAGTCTCATCAAGAAAAAAAGAGAAAGGACCCAAATAAACACAACCAGAAATGAAAGAAGAGAGATTACAACTGACACCACAGAAATACAAAAGACTGTAAGAAATTACTATGAAGAACTATATGCCAAGAAATTTTAAAACCTAGGTGAAATGGACAAGTTTCTAGAAAAATATAACCTCCCAAAACTCAATGAAGAAGAAGCAGAAAGCCTAAACAGACCAATAACAGAAGATGAAATTGAAGCAGTAATCAGAAAACTCCCAACACACAAAAGCCCAGGACCAGATAGTTTCAAAGGAGAATTTTACAAAGAATTTAAGGAAGAGCTAACCCCTATCCTTCACAGACTTTTTGAAAAATCCAAAATGATGGAAGACTCCCAAACTCTTTTTATGAAGCCAGCATCATCCTAATCCCAAAACTAGGTAAAGATACAACAAGAAAGAAATCTTCATGCCAATATCACTGACGACCATAGATGCTAAAATCCTCAACAAAATATTGGCAAATCACATCCAACAATATATTAAAAAGATCATACACCATGACCAAGTGGGATTCATCCCAGGGATGCAAGGATGGTTCAACATTCGCACATCAGTAAATGTAATACATCACATAAACAAAGCAAAGACAAAAATCATATGATCATAACAATAGATGCAGAAAAAGCATTTGATAAGGTACAGCACCCATTTATGATAAAAACACTCAGCAATGTGGGAATAGAGGGAGCATTCCTCAACATAATAAAGGCCATATATGAGAGACCTACAGCCAACATCATACTCAATGGGCAAAACCTAAAATCTTTTCCACTAAAATCAGGAACAAGACAAAGTTGTCCACTTTCACCACTTCTATTCAATATAGTATTGGAAGTCTTAGCCACAGCGATCAGACAAGAAAAGGAAATAAAAGTCATCCAAATTGGAAAGGAGGAAACAAAGCTATCATTGCTTGCAGATGACATGATAGTGTACACAGAAAATCCTACAGACATGGCCAAAAAACTGCTTGACCTAATAAATGAATTTGGCCAAACAGCTGGATACAAAGTCAATATCCAGAAATCAAAGGCATTTTTGTATACCAACAATGAAAGAACAGAAGCAGAAGTCAAGAAAAAAATCTCATTCGATATAGCAAAAAGAGAAATAAAATACCTAGGAATAAACCTAACCAAGAAGATAAAAGACCTGTATGCAGAAAACTACACAACACTGAAGAAAGAAGTCAAGGAAGACACAAATAAATGGAAACATATACCGTGTTCATGGATCGAAAAAATTAACACCATCAAAATGTCCATAGTACCCAAAGCAATTTACAAATTCAGTGCAATACCTATTAAAGTACCAATGGCATATTTCACAGACATAGAACAAACACTTCAAAAATTTATATGGAACCAAAAACGACCTCGAATAGCTGCAGCAATTTTGAGAAAGAAAAGCAAAGTAGGAGGGATCACAATACCTGACACCAAACTGCATTACAAGGCTACTGTAATCAAAACAGCCTGGTACTGGCATAAAAACAGGCACATGGACCAGTGGAATAGAACAGAGAGCCCAGAAATAAACCCAATTCTCTATGGTCAATTAATATTGGACAAAGGGGGCAGCAACATAAAATGGAGTAAAAGTAGCCTCTTCAACAAGTGGTGTTGGGAGAACTGGACAGCTACATGCAAAAAAAATGAAACTTGAGCACCAACTTACATCATACATGAAAATAAATTCAAGGTGGATAAAAGATTTAAATATAAGCTGTGACACCATTAAAGTCCTAGAGGAGAACATAGGCAGGAAAATCTCAGATATTTCACACAGCAACATTTTTACAGATATGCCCCCTAAAGCAAGGGACATAAATGAAAGAATAAACAAATGGGATCTCATCAAATTAAAAGCTTCTACATGGCTAAAGAAAACAGTATTAAAATAAGAAGAGAACCAACCACATGGGAAAACATATTTACCAATGATACCTCAGACAAGGGTTTAATCTCCAAAATACACAAAGAATTACATGACTCCACTCTAAAAAAACAAGCAACCCAATTAAAAAATGGGCAAAGGACTTGAACAGACACTTCTCCAAGGAGGACATACAGAGGATCCAGAGACACATGAAAAGATGCTCAATATCACTAGCTATCAGAGAGATGCAAATTAAAACCACAATGAGATACCACTTCATACCAGTCAGAATGGCCATCATAAACAAAGCAACAAACAAGTGTTGGAGAGGTTGTGGAGAAAAGGGGACCCTAGTGCACTGTTGGTGGGATTGCAGACTGGTACAACCACTATGGAAAGCAGTATGGAATTTTCTAAGAAAACTAAAAATGGATCTACCTTTTGACCCAGCAATCCCACTGCTAGTATTATATCCTAAGAACCCTGAAACACCAACCCAAAAGAACCTATGAACCTATGCACCCCAATGTTCATAGCAGCACAATTTACAATAGCCAAGTGCTGGAAGCAACCCAGGTGCCCATCAGTAAATGAATGGATCAAGAAACTATGGTACATTTACACAATGGAATTCTATGCAGCAGAAAGAATGAAAGAGCTTCTGCCCTTTGCAACAGCATGGATGGAGCTGGAGAGCATTATGCTAAGTGAAATAAGCCAGGAAGTGAAAGACAAATACCATATGATCTCACCTTTAACAGGAACCTAATCAACAAAACAAACAAACAAGCATAATATAACCAAAGACACTGAAATTGAGAACAGGCTGACAGTGACCAGAGGGAAGAGGGAAGGGAATTTCAGGGGAAAAGGGTAAAGGTTTGGAGCAACAAGTATGAAAGACACATGGACAAAAACTAGAGGGGGTGGATATGGGAGGGAGGTGGGAAGGGTTGAGGTGGTGTCCTGGGATGGGAGTAAAAGACAGATAACTGTACAAGAACAACAATTAAAATAAAATATAAAATAAAATAAAATAAAAATTTAAAAAAGAAAGAAAGAAAGAAATGAATGAATGGTAAAGTAGAAAAGAATAAGTTTTGCCTTATTCTTGGGTTCACATGTAGCCTGCATCAATGGACATGTTGATTAGCTTAATTACAGTGATTATTTCACAATGCATATGCATATCCAATCATCAAATTGTATGCCTTAAATATATATAATTTTTAACTGTCAATTATATTTCAACTTTATAAATGTAGCCTGTATTATATTTAGGAAGTTAATTAATTTTGCTAAGCCTAAATTTTCTTATATGTAAAACTGTGAGAATACCTTCTTAGTCTCCTGATAGAATTAAATTTCTCCTTACAAAATGATTGGCATAAAATGCAAATATGCATAACAACAACTAATACTTGTTTTTATAATTACAGCAATATTTATTGCTATGGTCAGTTACTGTACATAAGTTAGCTCATTTAATGCCCTCAGAAACCCTTTGAGGTAAGTACTCTTACCATTCCCATTTTACTGATGAAGAAACAAAAGCACAGAGAGGCTAAATAATCCAATAATACAGAATCAGAAAGCCTCTGTGGACTAAAATTTTTGTCCCCCCAAAATTTGTGGAGTGGTCTCCCTTACCCGTGGTTTCACTTTCCATGATTTCAGTTACTTACAATCAACCTCAGTCCAAAAATATTAAATGGGAAATTCCAGAGATAGATCATCATAATTTTTAAATAGTGTTCTGTTCTGAGTAGTGTAATGGACGTCTTTCTCCACCCCACCTGGCATGTGAGTCACTGCTTTATCCGATGTACTCACGCTGCATGTGCTGCCAGCCCATTAGTCACTCAGCAGCCGTCCTGGGTGTCAAATCAACCGCTGTAGTATCACAGTGCTTCTGTTCAGGTAACCCTTATTTTATTGTCATAACTGTTCTATTTTATTATTAGTTGTTAATCTCTTAGTGTACCAAATTTGTGAGTTAAACTTTAACATATGTATGTATGTATAAGAGAAAACATAATATGTAAAGGGTTCAGTACAATTCATGGTTTCAGGTATCCACTGGGGATCTGAAAACATATCCCCCATGGAGAAGGGGACAATACTATATATTGAAGCTTACTCCCTAATGTAATGGTATTAGGAGGTAGAGCCTTTGGAGGCAATTCAGTCATGAAAGTAAGCCCCCCTAAATGGAACCCCAGTGCCCTTATAAGAAGAGATATGAAACCCTGCTTCCTCCTCTGCTCTGTCTCCACCATGCAGCGGGTGCAATGAGAAGATAGCCATCTGCAAACCAGGAAGCAGGTTCTCACTAGACACTGAATCTGTAGACACCTTGATCTTGGACTCCCCAGCTCCCAGGACTGTGAGAAATAAATGTTTGTTGTTTAACCCACCCAAGCTATTTGTTATACAAGGCCAAGATGAAAGTAGTATAGAGTCAGTATCTAACAGAATAGAATATATCAGCTCCTGAGTAAATCATTAAATCTAAAATAAAATACCACACTACCCTGGCCAGCATGGTTCAGTTGGTTGGAGCATGGTCCCATAGACCCAGAACTCATGGGTTTGATTCCCAGTCAGAGCACATACCCAGGCAACCTATTAATGTTTCCCTCTTACACTGATCTCTCTCTCTCTCTCTCTCTCTCTCTCTCTCTCTCTCCCCCCCCCCCCCCCCCCCCCCCCCCCCCCCCCCCCCCCCCCACCTTCCCTCCCTTCCTCTCCCTCTAAAGCACAGGTGGCAAACACAATGCCCACAGGCTGAATCCGGCCCTCCACCTTGTTTTATCCAGCCTGGCACCTTGTTTCTACCAGGCAGCTGCACCAAGCTAACTCCTTGCCCCTAGTTAAGGAGTAGTTACATTTATACAATACTAAAATTACATTCGGCCCTTTGAAGGCAACCTCGAAGCTGATGTGGCCCCTGGTGAAAATGAGTTTGACACTCTGCTCTAAAGGCAGTAAAATAATGTCCTCAGGTGAGAATAAAAATAAATACAATAAAACACCACCCCATATGCTGCTTTGCTCATATACAGTTCCTTTTTGGGGAATTCTATTTTGTCTATTCTTCACTTCATACTGAGCTGAAGGCAGTCCCTCCTGTCATAGCCCATCTCAAATCCTCCTCAACACTCCTCCTTTACTCAAATAACTTCTTACTGGTAATTTGTCTATAGCCTCACTTATATGAGGTCCCAGAGACATCCCTGGCCCCTTTCACGATTTGAGGTTACAATTAAAAGCCTAGAAGAGAGCCCCTAGCTGTTCTGGCCCCCTGATCTTGGACTTCCAGCCTCCAGGATTGTGAAAAATAAATTTCTGTTGTTTATAGCCACCCAGTCAGGGGAATTTTGTTATAGCAGCCCTAATGAACTGACATTTGTATCTCACATATTTATGCATATATCTATTTTTGCAATTAACTTAAGAAATCTAAGAAGATGGAGATTATATTTGTCTTTTTGTTTTTAATCTTTGAACCTTTCAAAACAATCTTGCACAATGCATTGCCCCAAATGAGTGTTCAAAAAGTATATTTTGAAATCACTTTTAGCATTATCAGAATAAATCTCCTAGGATCTTTTACTTAAAAAAAATCACAATACCAACCTCCAAACTCTTGTAATAGTCATGCATTTTCAGAATAGGCTGGGTTTCTCATGCAGATACAACTAGGAGAATGTGCCTGGAGCTTTGTAATGTTTTTTGGTAGTACACCTCTTCCCTGGTCAAAAAGAGTTCTCCACCAGATCCTATTGTCCATGCGAATGCATTGATTGAAAAAGCAGACCTCCAAAAAGACCGCTGAACCATGCTGGGGTTTAATCACGCGTTGGTAACCACTTACTGCAAGACGTCTACTTAGTTTGCTAGTAAGTATGAGCCTTTCCACTCTGCACAATGAAATAAAAGCTGCTAAGCACAAAATTGTTCTTTATCTAAGTAACACCAGTGCCATCTGCAGGAAAGCTCAAGCAACACTTGTGGGATTTGTTTGTTTTTTTCATTTATTTCTTAGTCCCATCAGAGGACTTTGTCATGCTTCTACCTGATGAAAAACACCACAGGGCCCACTTCCTATCAAAGATTTCCATCCATTGTCCTCACTGGATGAAGGAAATGCTGTTAAAATATTAGAAACCATAGCACAGCTGAATTCAAGAAATCCTAGTGTTCAAAGGGTCACTGGAATATGATTTAGGAAACAAACAACCTAAGAAGAAGAAAGCCTTTCCGATGCCAGTCTGAAGTGCTCATGATCTTGGCCATGCAAGTAAATCTTCATCAGAGCATTATGCTAGTGAAAGAAGCCAGGTGGTGAAAGACAAATGCCATCTGATCTCACCTATAAGTAGAACCTAATCAACAAAACAAACAAGCAAGCAAAATATAACCAGAGACATTGAAATAAAGAACAAACTGACAGTAACCAGAGGGGAGGGAGAGGGGGATAAAGGGAAAAAAGAGGAAAGTTCGTCAAGGAACTTGTATAAACCCATGGACAAAGCCAAATGAGGGTAGGATTGAGTGCGAGAGGTGGAGGTCAGTGGGGCAGGGGAGAGTGGTGGGGGAAAATAGAGACGACTGTACTTGAACAACAATTTTTTTTAAAGAAGATAAAAATTTTAAAAAATTAAATAAAATTTAAAAAAATGTTTCAATGTAGCTTTATTAGATGAATATCCAAAAGCAAAGGATTGGAGCAATGTCATTTGTGTTATAACTATTTTTGAAAAGAACTTTTTATTATGTAAGTTTGCTCTAACTGAAATTCACATTTGATTTCTGGTAGCACAACAAAGTGTTACAGGCTTCTTTTTGCCTATTGTTTCCAAGCTTCAAGTACCCAAACTTGGGTTCTATATAACACCCCAAAAAGTCCATTAACACTTATCTTTGGGTAGAACTATTTCTACCCTAAGTAGATTTGATAACAGATCACCTATTATGTAATCCTGTAGAAATACAGTAGTTCCCCCTCATTCACAGGGAGTATGTTCCAAGACCCCACATGGATGTAACAGCAGACATTACCAAGCCTTAGGCATTCCATGTTTTCTCTTACACACACTATGATTTTTTCCTATACATACATATCTGTGATAAATTTTGCTTATAAATTAGGCACAGGAAGATATTAACAATAATAACTAACAATAAACTAGAACAATATGCTATGTTCAAAGTTATGAGAATATGTTCTCTCTCCTCAAAATATCTTATGGTACTGAACTCACCCTTCTTCCTGTGATTCATTGATAAAACCACCCCATAAACAGGAAGACTGTCACCCATACTTTCTAATCATGTTGCCAGAATGCAAGCAGATAATCTTTGTTTTTGTTTTGAGAGGCCATGAGTTCTTTGCCCTGTGCCCCAGCCTAGCTTTATCATATGCCCAGCACTGTCACACAGCACCAGAGGTAATCTGTCTTCCCATGTTTTACGTCTTGGTGCTTCTTTGCACTTTTATGAATTAAGCATCTTCTTCCAGAAAAGTCTGGTTTCATTACAATGGAGGGCTTGCTTTAAATGGCATCTTTCTCCATAATCAACTTCTTTAACTCTGATGGAAATATGGCAGCAACTTTTTCATTGGCAGATGCAGCCACTCTAGTACTTTCTGTATTTTTCAGTCAAACTTTGTTCCTGAATCTGTGTAACCATCCTTTACTTGCAGTAGATGGTTTGGTGTCGATCCTTTCAGGGGACCCCTTGCTGAAGTCATATAAGTTCAATGCTTTCTGGCATCACATGTGGCCATCAATCAGAACATGTTTTCTATTTTTGTCTTCCACTTACAAATTTAATCCTTTTTCTATCTTAACTAAGCCCCTCTCATATACTGTGACTGTAAGCTGTGAAGTTTGAGGTACAACAGCAAAACTAGCAGGAACTTCCTTTTCCTTCTTCACAATTTCACAGGTAGATTCACTCTTACTGTAGATCTTAGCAACCAACCTGAGCATACAATATTTTTTCTTTGAAAGTCAAGAACTTTCACTTTTTCACTTAAATGAAGCACTTCAAAGCTTCTCTTAGGCATATCCAAATTCCTAGCATCATTATTCTTGCACTTCGGGGCCAATATTTAGCAAAATAAAGGTTATTGACACAAGAACTTCAACCCTACGACAGCCACCCTGATAACTGAGATGTCCCCGGATGACTGACCAGTGGGTACTTCGTACAGCATGCACACACAGGAGGAAGGGATGATCCACATACAGGAGGAAGGGATGGTCCACACCCCAGGCAGGACAAAATGGGACGACATGACATTTCATCATGTTACTCACAACAGTGCACAATTTAAAACTTATGATGTTTATTTCTGGAATTTTTAATATTCTTAGATGACAATTGACCACAGATAACTGAACTTGCAAAAAGCAAAACCACAGATAGGGAGGAACTAGACTGTATTCTATAAATCCCACAGCAAAAGTAGTCATGTTCCATTTCCACTTCCAGTACTGTAACATTCTCTTATCTCCCAAAATAAGAAAGTCAGTATCTCAGCACTGAAAACATAATTAACAAGGAAAAAACATTGGAATGAGAAAAGCACAACTACGGCATGGATGACAGTGGCCAGACAAGCCACTTTACCGCTAAACATTTTGGCACAAGACTTTATAGGGTCACAAACCCTCTTTTTCATTCAGTTCCCAAAATAGCACTGTGAATGAAACAATATTATCAAGCAACAATAAGCAAAAAAGACTAAAATCACCATGTAAAACAAAATTAATAACATTGAAATAATGAAAGCAAACATTCCATTCATGTGAGTACAAACATTTGAATCATTGCAACAAGGTAGAAAGCAGATTCACAGAAAAGCAAATCTATTGAGATAAAACCTATTTCCAAAGGTAAATTTGTCATGATCTTCAAAAACATAAATCAGAATATTAAACTAATGGCTGGTCATGAATAATCTACATCTTACTTAAATATATTAGGTTTGCATGCACTGTATAAATTAAATAACAATGGTCATTTCTAGCTACAGAATACTCTAATAGAACTAATCTATGATAGCAAAAGTAAATTGTGTATTATTACTCAGAAATAATTACATAATACCACATTTCATTCCTTTTATTTTGCAGTTCTCCCCGAATGTATTCACGATGGTCTTTGTTTTGCTTTACAATGGATGAGTGCAATTCTGGTCTCATTCAATGATGTCCTCAAACTGTGATCTACAAGAAGAAAAACTAGTCAATCTTAATGTGTGCAAAGCTTGCCAAGTCCCTAACTGTATGCAAGGTTAGCATACTTTCCTACTTTTTCTTCCTCAAACTTTCTGCCTCTTCTTAAAAAAGGTCTCTTGCCTGGGCTCATATGTCATGAATGGTTACCACTGCACACAGAGCAGTAAATCATCGCTGAGTGTTGTTGAGTACTGCTGAAAGTTGTCTTCTGTCCAACATGTCTCTCCCATCAGCCTGCCAGAAAATCTAACTGGAGAGCAGATGTCCAGCAATTACCATGAGAAAACAATTTTAAAGATCAGAAATGCTACTTACAATTACAGATGTTACCAAAGACGTGTAGCCATGTACCAAGCCCTGAAAACCAACAAGGCTGAAGTGAAGTGAACATCATGTTGCTATTACTGAGAACTGCTAGAATAAGCTTGTATTTCAGATATAATGATAAGAGGAGCTACCCTATTTATCCACTTATTTTTTATTTTTTAAGAAAATTAATTATGATGAATCTTTTGGTAGAAATTTGTGGGAGGAAAGAAATGAAAAGTATTATGATGATACTGTAATATCCCTGAGACAATTCTAGAATGTGCTGCTGGGACAGGTCATGATGAGGATCTCAGTTAGGTCTTGTCTCTTACTAGGTTCAGACAAAACATATGACAGATCTTCTTAATTTGGGCACCAAAAGGGTCAAGGAAACACCTGGGGACTCAAAACAAACAAAAAAAAAGTTGGTGAAGGAAACATGATAAGAATCTTAGGATTCAGGGCCCTGTTACCTGGAGGCTTACAGTAACCACCAAGGATGAGGCTGAGCCAGATGCCTTTATGTCAGTCTGGACTGTAAGTAAGATAAAAATCAGAAAGCTTGGAGCAAAATTCATGATTCTGTGGCATTCAATCCTAAAAGGAAAACTAAATCAAAAGGGTTAAAGCTTCCACAAGATGCAATTCTGATTATTCAATCACAAATTATCTTCATGAGGAGAGAAGAAAATAGCAAAATATAAAAACATGGTGGCCCAAGAAATTCAGAGACTGGCTGAGGCAATGGTATACATTTGTACAGGGCTTCATGCCAAAAAAATAAAAAGATTATGCCAAAATGGTAAGAAAGGCATAACCACTGAGGATGAATATGAGAATTGAAGAAACTTTATATAGAGACTAGGACAAACCCAAGTTTGTAGCATATGTAAATTGACCCTGACTGAAATGAGGATGAGAGTCTCAAAGCGCCATTCACTCCCACCACTAGGAGCCTGAAAAGGCTCTCAGAGTCCTGTCCAAAACCACAGTCCTAAGTCAATGACCAAGTTGCTCTGCGCATATAAAAGACCTTTCTTATTCCATTACCTGCCTACCTTTCCAGCTCCATCTCTCACTCCCTGGGCACACTTGCATGCACGTACTCACACACATTACCATGTTGCCGTGCTGATTTTTGCCTTTGTGCATGCCATGCCATTCTCTTTCCTGAAGAAGTTATTCAAGACCCAGCTCCAATGTCATGCCCTCAGCCAAAGCTCCCTTAACCCTTCTCCTCCAGCTGTAGTTACTTCCTCTGCTAGGCTTCTGATGTTCTTTGAATAACTGTATTCTCCCACAGGAAGTTTAAGACTGAAATAAGCTATCATGAACAGGAACAGAATTTTCCCACTCCTTCACCTTTTCCTACAGAAAGGTATTTTGGATGCTTCCATTCAAACTACTTTCTGACCTTGCTCAGCAATATAATGGAGCTAAAGAGAGTGTTCTCTATCTCACGTTTGGTTGTAAACTGATGGGAAATGAAAATGCACCTATCTTACATTTAATTCATGTTTAAGTATTCTTTATCTCAAATTTCCCAGGTGCATGGCCAAGCAAAGCAGTCTACCTATATAATTAAACCCTGTTGGAGTTTTCCATCTGGAGGTCCAGCTTGAAGCTCTTCCTCCTAGGCAGAGACAAGCAATCCCACAAGTATGAGGAAAGGACATGGACCATGGAAGCGATGGGTTCTACACGGCAGTGTAGCTACTCTGTACTACATACAGTGTGAACGTCTGAGTTACAGATGAATTAGTGAAAAATATAAGTAGCAATATGCTGATGTTCTCTCATAAGAATTATGAATTAATCATATTACTGAGTTCTTTAATTTATTGTAATGTCCAAACATCACAGCACAGAACACTTTTTTCTGCCTAATCTAGAAGCTCAAAGCAATTGTTTTTCCTCTCTCTAAACTCTCTGGCCTTACACAAATTGAATTAAAAAAATTAACCTTTGGCAGATCCGCAAGAGTGATCCTCTTTTGTGGTGGCTGAACCTCCATAAAAAGTCTTTAGGATAGTTTCTTGCCTGATTCTGTCCTCATCAAAGAGGATGAATATGGACAGATGTGAAGCCCATAAAAGTGCTTAGAAACATATTTGGATAAAATCTTGTTGAGACCTTAATATATCATGCCCTTGTAGAGTTTCTGTAATCTCACAAAGACTTCGATGAAATCAACATTTTCAACATTTTCAGTTCAGACAATTTTTTTAAGTGTGTAGTTGTGTAGAACTTTTGCTGGAAATTACTAAGACAAAGTCAGTCTCCCAAAATGCTGAACGAACCCTTTTTCATATTGTCTGCACTGCTGAGCATACTATGTCCAAGCAAGAAAGAAAACTATGCAAAACTTTCTCCATGTATTCTGTCATGAGATGAAGTCTGCAGAGACTAATAGGTGGATAAAAATTAAGCTGCGTGAAAGTTAAAGAGAAGTCTTCACCTTAGCTCTACATGAAGTATACATAGTAAAGTGATCAAAACTATACAAGAAAGATACCTGTTAATCAAGTTAACATCTGACTATAAAGCAAAATCAAATTAAGACAGAAAATAATAGGAAGAATAAAATAGTTCTGCAAATAGAAATAAGGAAAAATGACAAAGGTCAGAAGTCTATTAACATAATGTAGTACTTTGTCATCAGCTAAATAAACTTGTTACAGTATGTTTTTATTTAGATAAACCAAGGAAAAAATTTCAATATGCATAAACTGATTTGTTCTAAGAATATGCAGCCAGCTATGACACATACAGAAGAATGATGAACTAAGCCAGGGACACATCGGAATAAAAGAGTGGGTGGCCTGTCTGATCTCTTCCTACCACCAGCCTCTCCAATTCTGACATGTTCACTCCCACTCACTCTACACCAACAAGACATTTTTTTTCTTTAATAGAAAAGAAAAAATACAAACAAGCAGCAACTCAGTGTCTGAGGGCACTCTGCTTTATCTCATTTCCCCTTCTCCATTGACTGCTTATTTAATATTATTTTTTAAATTATAGTAGACATACAAATGATTGGCCAAAAAGTTCATTCTATTACATCCATAAGATAGCTCTAGTATACTTAGTTGTCTTTAACTTCATTCAAAACAATTCTGTTAGATTGTATTGTAACAGTTATCACATCAGTGTGCATTTTTTAAAAAAACTTATCAAAATTGGTGAAGTTTTGTGTAGCCATTTTAATATTGAGGATGGAAGATAATAAGCAACACCTTTGGCATACTATACTTTATTATTTCAAGAAAGGTAAAAATACAACTGAAATGCAAAAAAAGATCTGTACAGTGTGTGGAGAGGTGCTGTGAGTGATCAAATGTGTCAAAAGTGATCTCAAAATCTCATGCTAGAGATTTCTCGCTGGATGATGCCCCACAGTCCAGTAGACCAGTTGAAGTTGAGAGCAATCAAATTGAAACATTAAATGAAAACAATCAATGTTATTCCATGCAGGAGATAGCCAACATACTCAAAATGTCCAAACCAATTAAGTTATTAGTAGAAAATGAAAAACATGTCTTTTATTTTACAGAATAAAGTAAATGAACTTTTTGGCCAACCCACATATTAAGTTTCAGGTGTACAGAATAGTGATTCAACATATACAACTTATGAAGTGATTACCACAAAAAGTCTAGTAACTACTTGTCAACATACAATTATTATGTCATTACTGACTATATTCCCTATGTACATGACATCCTGTGACTTATTTTATTTTTTAAATATATTTTATTAATTATGCTATTAGACTTGTCCCACTTCTCCCCCTTTATTCCCCTCTGCCTTGCACACCCCCTCCCACCCACATTCCCTGCCTTTAGTTCATGTCCATGGGTCATGCATATAAGTTATTTGGCTTCTACATTTCCTATACTATTCTTAACCTACTCCTGTTAAATTTCTACCTACCATTTATGCTATATATTCTCTGTACCTTTTCCCCCTCCCTCCCCTTCTCTCCCCCTCCCCCACTGATAACCCTCTATGTGATCTCCATTTCTGTGATTCTGTTCCTATTCTAGTTGTTTGCTTAATTTTATGGGATTTTTTAGGTTCGATTGTTAATAGGTGTGAGTTTGTTGTCATTTTATTGTTCATATTTTTTATCTTCATTTTCTTAATAAGCCCCTTTAACATTTTATATAATAAGGGCTTGGTGATGATGAACTCCTTTAACCTTATCTGAGAAACACTTTATCTGCCCTTCCATTCTAAATGATAGCTTTGCTGGATAGAGCAATCTTGGCTGTAGATCCTTGCCTTTCATGACTTGGAATACTTCTTTCCAGCCCCTTCTTGCCTGCAAGGTTCCTTTTGAGAAATCAGCTGATAGTCTAATGGGAACTCCTTTATAGGTAACTGTCTCCTTTTCTCTTGCATAATTATGATGTATCTTGGTATATGTTTGTTTGGGTCCAGCTTCTTTGGGACTCTCTGAGCTTCCTGGACTTCCTAAAAGTCTATTTCCTTTGCCAGATTGGAGAAGTCCTTCTTCATTATGTTTTCAAATAACTTTCCCACTTGTTGCTCTTCCTCTTCTCCTTCTGGTACCCCTGTCCTGGAGGTTTCTAAGCCTCTCCTCATTTTTTTTAATTCTTGTTTCTTTGTTCTGTTCTGGTGGAAAGTTTCTCTCGTCCTTCTGCTCCAAACTGTTGATTTGAGTACTGGTTTCCTTCCCATCAGTGCTGGTTCCCTGTAGATTTTTCTTTATTTCACAGAATGCAACCTTCACTGCTTTCTGGCTCTTTTTTTATGCTTTTGAAGTACCCAGGGAGTTCCTGTAGCATCCTGATAACCAGTGTTTTGAACTGAGCATCTGATAGGTTGGCTATCTTTGTCACTTAGTTGTATTTTTCCTGGAGCTTTGATCTGTTCTTTCATTTGGGACCTTTTTCTTTCTTTCTTTCTTTGTTTTTTTTTTTTTTTTTTTTTTTTTTTTTTTTTTTTTTTTTTTTTTTTTTTTTTTTTTTTTTTTTTTTTTTTTTTTTTTTTTTTTTTTTTTTTTTTTTGTCTCAGCCAGCCTGTTACATAGTAAGGGGCAGAGCCTTGGGTGTTCACCACAGCAGGGCAACCCATGTTGCTGTGTTGTGGCACTGTACATTAGGGAGGAGTCTAATAGGGAACAATGCTGCTTGTCCCACTCTCTGCCGGGTTTTGGTCACTTCCCCCGCTACCCACAATCGACTCAGGCCCTTCTGATGCTGATTCCCAGGTAGGTGGGTTTGTGTACGTTCTAGGACCCCGTGGGTCTCTCCAATGAATTTTCCTGTGAGGCAGGAAGTTTCTCCCTGCTGCTGTAACCCCCACAGGTTTTTATAGCCAGAGGCTTTCAGGCTTTATTTCCCTGTGCTGGAACCCTTGGTTGCTCGGTCTATTTCACTCCCCAGTCGTTCCTCCCAGTTTATCTGCGTGCAAATGTGGGACTGCCCAGTCCTCAATCTGCCGTCTCACCGGGTCCACCAGCCACTGCCTTGCCATGAGTCCTCTCCTCCCAGCTGACCATCTCCGTCCCTCCTTGATGAATGTTTCTTCTTTAACTCCTTTGTTGTTGGACTTCATACAGTTCAGTTTTCTGGGCAGTTCTGTTTTTTGTTTTATAATTTGTTGTTGTCCTTCTTTTAGTTGTGTGAGGAGGCACAGTGTATTCACCTATGCTTCCATCCTTGCCAGAAGTCCCTCATCCTGTGACTTATTTTATGATGAATGTTGTACTTCTTAACATGACTTTTGAAATTTGAAACAAACTTCTTGCTCTCTGAGACATGCTCTCTGAGACATGCAATGCAAATAAAGTGACATTTCAAGAATGGAGCAAGGATTGGGGGAAAACCTTCAATTTCTCAAAGCATCCCCATTTTCTTCTCAAAACACTTTATAATTACCTTATATATAGTTTAGAAATATTGGAAATATTTCTAAATTCTAAATTGTAAAGTAGAAAGTGCTATATTAATAAAAAAATATACAGAACATATTCTATAAATTTACCTTTATGAACTGCCTAAGATAATAGCAATAAAAGCAATAAAATGTTCATTATAAGGTGGGCAGTGAGACTGTTCAAAAATTCTGGGACAGGGTCAAAATAGTGTGGCTAGTCAGCCCTGCTTCCAAATTCCAGATGGAGAGATACTAAAAGGTCAAAGTGCACCACCGCTGCTTGTCACTGCCTCGTAGCACAGCCTCTAAAAGACATACCAGGACAGTCCAAAAGAAGCTGTCCACTGTTCCAGGAATGCCATTTCTGGGCTGGGTTCCTGCAAAAACTCCAAATTTCTCACATGTTAGTATCACAGCCACAGCACTCTGCATTCACAGTAACCCCCTTACCCAAAGCTTATCTGTGTGCTGAGGGCAATAGTTTTCAAAGTATGGTCCCTCACCAGCATCACCCAGGAACTGGTTGAAAATTAAACCCCTTAGACATCACCTTAGACCAGCAATTTGCAACCTTTTTCATCTCATGGCACACATAAACTAATTACTTATATATTATATTAGTAATATAACTTTTGCCAATCTGATAAAAAATAGGTATAATTCTAATTCATTCATGCTGGACAGCTATTGTTATGTGGCTGTTATCATTTTTTTCATTTGACAATCTAAGCAAAAAGTGGTCAGTGCCCCTGGCTAAATAGTCAGGTATTGAATGTTTTAAAAACTCTTGTGGCACACTGGTTGAAAATGGATGCCCTAGATCTGTTGAATCAGAAACTCTAGATGTTGGCCCAAAGCATCTTGTGTTTACCAGTCCCTCCTGGAGATTCTGATGCAGAACAAAGTAAGAGAACCACCATAGTAGAGTAACTGATTTGGGCCATATACGCTGTAAAAACCAGTCCTCTTTCCCAGACCTTCAGGCCTTTGTGGTAGGCCTGCCTGACCAGGACTCTTTCCTCAAGGCCATTTTATTTCTTGAACTCTATTTTCTGTCCTTGCCACTGGATCTTGACTGAGGCCACCTTGAGATTCTCCAGTTCCAAATCCTGGGAAGAAGGGATGAGGAAAGTTCCTAGTGCAAACTGACCCAGTTTCTCTTCTGGGACCATCCTTCTCAAACTACAGATTACAGGGTAAAGCATCTTGATGAGTCTCCCTGTGGAGGGGCTCCACCCACCAGAGCTCCCCATCCACCTTGGATGAGAATAAGTCTACCAAGACATGATCTGCTTGGGAAGGAAAGATGGCCAGTCTCTCAGAGAAGAGGGGTCAGGAGCCTTTTCCTCAATGGGCTTTTATTGGGTTCAATTTGCACAAGAATACAGGTAAAGCTTATCAATCATTCTTAGGCATTAAGGATCAAAAAATAGACAACATACAAAGAACTACAAGGGCTTATTCTGACTCAGGGTCAGGTAGCTAAGGGGCTATAAAACTTTGGGAAATAAACTCATTTCCTGCTTGGATCCTTATCATAAAACTGAGGGTATTCTTAGCAAAGCAGGTTTCACAGGATTTTATGTATTCTTTCTTAGGCCTGATCACCCGGGTAACCCACCCTTTCCAGCACAGGACTGCACTACCCTCTGTCATTATTTCAGGCTTAAGTCAGGCAGGGGAAGTAAGGCAGCCAAGAGATAGGAGACTTCTTGAAGACAGAATGAGGACTCAGGCTATGTCAAAGCCGAGGGGTGAGGGTTCATCATCCCCTTTTTCTATAGCCCCCCCAAGCCCTTCTCTGGAGGCCCTTCATGACTATGCCTGTCTTAGGTCATTCCTTCCTTAAGGAATTTTACCCACCATTGGCTAACAGGCCAGGCTCAGGGCCAAGCAGGGTGAAGTAAAAAGGGCAGAGGTGGTGCCCCTGCCAAGGAGATGAGCTTTGTCTTCTTAGTGGCTTATGGTCCCAAGGTCTCTCGCTCAGCCTTAGTCATGGGGTGTTACAGCTTCTGAAACCAGGCAGGGTGTTTCCCAACACCTCCCCTTGTTTTCATTTGTTTGTTTGTTTGTTTGTTTGGTTGGTTGGTTGGTTGGTTTTGGGGGAGGTGTTTGTTTGTTTGTTCTTCTATGCAAGTCCATGACTCCTGCTTATTCCCCAAATCCAAGAAAACCACTGAATAGGATGGAAACAGACAAGCTCAGGAGTTTGAGTCTGTACTAAACTCTTCCTACACATTCACCCACAAATGCTATCAGCAACAAGTTAGTGATAATAACATTATTTAATCTTGTCAGACACTTTGTAAATACTTAGATATTTTTTCTTTCCCTTACATATATTCCAAAGAAACAAATGTATTACATATATTGAATAATATATTGCCTAGCTTTCTAACAGTAATAACTTAGAGTCAATATCCAACCCATAAAGGAAACTGAAAAATACTTAACTATAAAGAGAGAGATCAAGAATTTGATTATTACTCTCTCCAGATCTTGTTAGCTTAAAAGATATACAAATGAACTTAAATAATAACATTAATTTGTGATTCAAAACTTTCATAGAGGATAGCCAAGGGCACACATATTATAGCATGTGGGGGAGCTCTGCCCACAGGGTCCCCACCCCTCAGCTGCCACGGATGAGAATAAGTCTACCAAGACATGATCTGCTTGGGAGGAAAAGTGGCCAATCTCTCAAAGTAAAAAGGCCAAGAGCCTTTTCCTCAATGGACTTTTATTGGGTACGTTTTGCATGGAAATAAAGGCTCATTAATCATTGTCAGGCAATAAGGATCAAACAATAGATAACATATAAAGAACTCTGAGGGCCTATTTTGAATCAGAGTCAAATACCTAAATGGCCATAAAACTTTGAGGAACAAACTCACTTCTTGCTTGGACCCTTATTTAATGGAGAGCATTCTAAACAAAGATTTCACATATTCTTTCTTAGGCCTGATTGCCCTAGGGAACCCACCCTTTCCAGCACAGGGCAGTACGTACCATCAGCATTGTTTTAGGCTTAAGTCAGGCAGGGTAAGCAAGGCAGCCAAGAGATTAGGAGACTTCTCCCACACAGAATGAGGACTCAGGCTACATCAGGATAGGAGAGGGACAGGAGTCTAACACCCTCTTTTCCTGTAGCCCCCCAAGTCCTTCCTTGGGGCCTCCATGTGATCTTGCCTGTCTTAGGTCGTTCCCGCCTTGGGGAATCTTACCCGTCATTGGCTAACCGACCAAGCATTGTGGGCCAGTTATGGATGAAGTAAAAGGAGCAGAAGCAGGCTCCTGCCAGGGAGATAAGCCTTGTCTCCTTAGTGGTTTATGGTTCAAAGGTCACTTACTCAGCCTTAGCCATGTGGGAAGTTACAGCTTCTGCAACCAGGCAGGGCGATTCCCAACAATAGCAACCACAAAACTTCATGTAAAATTTAGCAAGGGATAAATTTCCTTTAAGCATAAACTATAGCACACTGCACAATGCTAGTTATTACTGATGGTGATCAAATCTCGTGGCTGCTGCCAAGGATTTTAAGCATCAATATAGCCAGCTGGTCCATCAAGGGAACCAGCGTGCTCCCACTGAGACCCACCGCGATAGTTCTCCCAGAACTGTGACTGCCATTTTGTAGCTGTTGGCTGCCCTTAGAATAACAGTGATGCTGGTTGTTTTAAGGATTTTCTTTATTTTTTTTATGAAACCATTAGGGAAATTATAAACCATATTAAGCAAATATAATTTAGGGCTTTTTATTTTAAAAAATAATACTGTATTCACTTGTTATATGAGACCAATTTAGAGATTAAAAAAAAAAACTAAAGTCAATTCAAAAATTATAGGAATAAAGTATGGTATTGTACCATTAAATGATTTGAAAAATAATACACAAAGTTCATTCTAATCAGTAATTTCCATTTCCTTTTCTATCAAAACTTTTGCCAAGGCAGTTTATAATTAACAAAATTAATTAACTGCATTACTTCCTCCAACATACATGAAATGGCCAAAGGGTCGCAGCAGGAAAGAGAAGGATATGGGACCTGGAAACTTCAAACCAGACCATAGTGATCCAGAGCTGTTCACACGTGCCACTTGAGTTTTCAAAATCGTTGAAGTTTTCTGAAGCCAACCACTCTTTAAAATATCTTAAAGCACTGAGCACTTTTTGCCATAAAATAATAAAACTATGGAGATGTATAGACCTACAGTATGTATAAATTCCCACCATGTGGCCTTAGGTAATCCACTCATTGTGTCTGAAACATCATCACATTTACAAACAGGGTTAGTGTGAGAACCACATTAAACAAGAGAAGTAAATTACCTCATGTGGTATCTGCCACCTAATAGCATTCAATAAAAGGTGAGTATTCATGTGACTATAAATAAGAGATTTAAGTGATCCTTTCATTCTATCATGCTCCACCCTGAATCACACATGCAAATAAAAAGATGTGAAGCTCTTTCACCTCTGTAATCTAGAGTAACTGTAAAACAAAAATACCCACATAAACCAATGCATGCTGCTGTGTGTTCAGTAGGGATGGTTGGGATGTCTTTACTAGTCTTACCTTCTTATCGTCTTTACAATTTTGCTAATCAAATATTTGAAAAGACAGATTTTTAAACTGAAGCAGTTTCTGTTGAAACAGGCCTAGCTGTCTAATTAATCCTTTGTAGCAGCCTGGGAACTGCAGGAAGGCTCTGCCAAGCTCCCTGAAAGCCAGCCAGGGTATCATCAGGTAAGTGCTTCCTTCAGGTCACCAGTTAATACAGGTGTTTTGGGTTTCCAGAAGCTTTGTTTTCAAAGGAAAAACATTTCAGTGAATCTGTGGAAGCATCAGGGCAACTGTAATGAGTCCAAGACCAGATGCCAGTCATCATTTTAGGCCAGCTGCTACTTCCTTTTGATTGTGAACAAAGACCTACCCTCTGAGAGCACAGCTCACCCGCTGCCTCGGGACTGCTATCAAAGAGAACTTGATGAAGCAGATTCTGGCTGGACTTAGATGTCACGCTGGGCTGAGGCATAGTGGCAGTGGAATAAGGTCTTAGGTGGGACAGGGATTTGTCAAAACCATGTGTGAAAGAAGTCAGGCTCAAAAAGTACAGTTGGTCAATAACAAAATATTAAGTTTAGAGAAACAGCAGTTTCAAACAAGACTCTCAGAGCCTCAATTAAGTTTTATCCCCACCTGACAGCATGCTAGAGCAGATAATACCCAAGCTTTGAAATCAAACAAGTAAGTTTAAAGTTACACACTAGCTATGTGATTTGGGGAAATTTATGGACCCTTCTAAATTTCATTTCCTTACCTATTAGATCAATGTAAATAATAGCACCTATGTCATAGGATTACTGTGATGATTAATTAAGCTAGTAATAAAAAGTTCTTAGCACCATGCCTGAAATATAACAGGACTCAATAAATGGTGGCTGCCATTCACGTATAACAGTTATATTTACATAAACAGAAAAACCCAAATTAGCCACAGCTTAAATAAGAGAAAAAAATTTATTTTTCTTTCACAAAAAAGAAGTCTAGACATAGGAAGCCCAGGACTCCTCCTGTTCTTTGTTTCATCGTCCTAGCAATTACTCTCTACCCTTAAGGACATTTAATAGTCAAGGCTGAAGGGTCAATCTCCAGCCATCACAGCATTTCCAACTTCCCAGGGACAGAAAAGAGGAACAGCGGAAACAAAAAGGACCCATCCCAGCTGTCTGCTCACTTTTAAGGCTCCTTCTCATTTTGTTGACAACTTCTAAGTTCTACTTATATCTCATTGACCAGAATGGAGTCAAGCATTGGTACAAAGGGAGAATAGAAAATACAGCATTTTACATGTACAATAAAAATTTGAGTTCCGTAAATAAGAAGTAAAAAATGTGGATTTGAGAGAGAAACCAGCAGATTCTACCACAATATGCAACATTATTTCTCACCTGTCACTTTGATCTTTCATTGCCTTTACCAAATCTATCATCTTTTTTTTTTCTATCTGGAAGAATTATTAACTTACAGACATTTTTTGTCTGGTGTTTTCCCTCAAAATTTCCTCCACTGTTCATCATCTCTATGAGCAGTAGCTCAGAAATTTAAATATCTAGCCTCGCCTGAATCAGAAGTCAGCTAGAGTATTCAATCCTCTTGCAACTAGGTAAGATTTGTTCAAATACCACTTTTAAGATCCAAAGCCTTCCCCAAGACTCGTGCCAGCTCCCATGGCCTTCATTCTCCTGGTTGTTTGCTTTCCAGCTCCTGCTGCCATGCTATATGACAACCCAGTTGTAACACCAGACCCTAAGTTAGATACATTCATAGATACACACACAAAAATGCCCACAATACATTTGTGAGTGAAATGGGCTTGAGAGGAAATCTGAAGCAGAAACAGGAACATGACAATAATTTCAAAAGTATTATTCACTTTGATCTTTTACCTTCTTAAAATGTCCCTTATCCACCACACAATGAGAAACCTTCATTGGCTGTGTCTCCATCCAGACTTTCCATATACCTTCTCTTTCTACTCTCCTTTCTCCTCCTATCTCTTCCCCTTTTATTTCAGAAGAGAAATAAACTCATCTCATTTTCTCACCCAGATTATTGCAATAGCCTCCTAACTGGTCTCTCTGCTTCCACTGTGCCCTCAGATTGCCCATTTTCAACACAGACCCAGAAGGTTCCTTTGAAAAACACGTCAATTCCTGCCACTCCTCAGTTCAGACTCCTTCAGTAGCTTCCCATCACCCTCTGCAGAAAAGCCAAAGTTGTTTCACGTTTCCTCCATGACTTGGACGGCCTAGCAACTCTCAGACCTTTCTCCTACCAACCCCTGGTGCATTTACCAGCTCCCACCACAGAACCTCCTTGCTACTCTGGAACACTCCTGCCTTAGAGCCTTTCTTCCCTCTGCTCACAGTACTCCACTAGTTACCTATGCGGCTTATCCCTCTGCCTTCTTAAGTTTCTGCTCAGCTGTCAGCTCAGTGGAACCTTCCCAGATGCCATTTTTATAAAGGCTACATTTCATCTTCAAATTTCCTATCCACCAGATGGGTAGGATATTCCCTGTTTTATTTTTCTCCATAGTATTTATCACCTTCTGACAATCTACAAAAACATTCTCATTTATTTGTTTGCTCTCTTTCCATACCCATGGAAAGGTAAACCTCACGAGGGCAAAGACTTGCCTGTTCTGATGGTTGCTCCATCTTCACGGTATCTGGCATGCCGTAAGTGCTCGGTGAATATTTGCTGGAGTCAGTCAATACGGACTTTTCTCACTCAGAGTATCTTAGCTATCACACCTGGGCTTCTACAGACATTCTTTTCCCATCAGTTGGTTTATTAACTATTCTTCTAAATCAAAATATTCCTCTCTAAATGGAATGCTTTGCTGACTATTAAGAAAACAACCTTTAAACCAAGCTCCATGTGCCTTTGTGGTGGTCATGGAGGAGCACTGCCTAGATTCCCCTTCAAGTAAGTACCTCCCACGAGCAGCATAGTTGGCTGGCAACCTTCGCCTTCAGGATTCACCACAGTGTTCACACCCACACTGAGGCCCCATCTCACCAGCTGCTCTCTGCCAACAACCAGACAAGAGGGGCATACCAGTGCTGGGCCACACCTGCTCAACACAGCACTCTGGTGGACAGTCCCTGCTCTGGAGCTCCCACTGTCTTGGCCAAGGCTTGCTCAGAACTTCGTTGCAGTCTGAGGTTCCTCCTACCCAAGCCTCTCTTTTCACAGGTATCAACATCTACATCTATCCGTAGGTTCTGTATGAATTCTTGATCCTCCCCTTTTATCTTTCACAGGTATTTCCCTTTTAATTCTCTTGTACTTCAAATTCTGTTCCTGAGAGGACCCATCCTGACAGTTTTCACTTAGGAATTACTGTAGTCAGCTCAAATTCAGTATGTTCAAAACCAAACTCCAGAGGCTCTTATGAAACTTGGCTCAGAACATTGTGGATCATGTTGGAGCCACTCGGGGACTGAGGTCAGTTCTGGGGAGGGAAAAATGGCACCGAGCACCAACTCCTGGGATGGAGCACAGCAGTGCCACCACCCCCGCCCCCATCCAGGGCACCTCTGGTGGAGTGAATTCCTCATGTAGCAGAATTGCTCAGGAGTGAAAAAGTCTAGGTTTTGTATAAAAGGCCCCAGATATCTGAGGCAGCCACATTTAGAATATAATGGTTTTAAATAATTTTGGCCCTAAAGCTTATTGAAATAATAGTGGAAAATAATTTTTAAAAGGTTAAGCTTTCAATAATTTTGATATGAAATTTAGTAAAATAAAACAATAGTAAAATTTATCTTTTAAAAAGAAAAATCCAAACATGTCTTTCATCTTTAGAGGTTCAAAACAAGTTAGATAAGTGGTAAAGTATTTAAGTTGGTGGAATTTTTACCCTCTTCTCCATTGTTAGTATTCTTCAGCCAGAGCTATTAAGATATCTGTGATCTGTGTGCCAAGTAGTTTAAACAACTTCAAATTACTTTCAGATATTGCTGAAGTTTCATGATGGACATTTTTATCTTTATTAAAAGGTACAGCATTTCTGATGTTAGCTTGTTCCGTGTCACAATAGGACAACTTTTCTAAATGAAGACATTAAAAATATAAATTTAAGATGTTGCCATTTCACAGGATAGCTACATGTCTCTGTGATGATTTAGAGTGTTCTTTCTTTCAGATGTGAAATTTTCTTTGGGTTTTGATTTTTAGCTCCTAAAATATGCTTCATCTGGATGGGATATGTCAACTCTACTAGTACATGGAACAACATAAAAATAGACTTCAGAAGACACAATAAGTTTAAATATGAGGTGCTTGCTAATCTGGGAGATAGCCACATAAAAATTGTAACAGACATATAGATGGCTGACTTGAAATAACTCTGTTCAAATAGCTATATGTTAAGTATCTTCAAAAACAATCTGGACATTATTTTAAAAGAAACAAAATTTTAAAAAACAAACTAGAAAACACAAACATTTCAGAGAAAAATATCTAACAGGAAAACAAACATTTTTGCACAGTCCTACTGAATTTTGGACTTTCCATGAGATGCTGAAGTCTGTTTTCAGTGAGTCAGAAAGACTTCACCTAAAATGGCACAGCATAACTTTGCTCTAGACTGGGTTAATTATTCTTCTCTATCAAAAAATCATCATTGAATTTTGAGAAGTATTATGAAAACTTTTCATGGACAGAAAAGTGTTAAAATGTGAATCATACTAACAAAACTTTTCAAATGCTTTCAACTCAGGTATTGGGCATTCTAATGGAGATAACACTATAAGAAAAACTAGATAGTATACACAAGCAATAAATACTATTGAGAACGTAAATCATCAAAAAGGACTGTCTTTGTCTGCTAAAGAGGTCATAACAAAATACCACAGACTAGGTGGTTTAAACAACAGACATTTATTTCTCATAGTTTTGGAAGCTGGTAAATCCAAGATCAAGGTACCAGAATGGTCAAGTTCCTAATAAGAGCTCTCTTCTTGCTTTATAGATAGCTGTCTTCTTTCTGTGTCCTCATGCTGCAAGAGGGGACAGAGGGAGAAGAGAGAGAGACAGAGAGAGAGAGAAAGAGCACTTGCTCTCCTCTCTTCTTATAAGACCACTAATCCCATCATGAGGCCCCACCTCCAAATACAGTTAACCCTTGAACATCATGGGGATCTGGGGTGCTAAACCCCATGCAGTCAAAAATCCACATATAATGCTTGACTCCCCCAAAACTTAACAACTAATAGCCTACTATTAACCAAAAGCTTTATCAATAACAAATAGTCAATTAAAACATATTTTGTACATTAAATATATTATGTACTATATTCTTACAATAAAGTAAGCTAAAGAAAAGAGTTATGAGAAAATTATAATGAAGAGAAAATACATTTACAGTATTTATTGAAAAAAATCCACATATAAATGGACCCACACAGTTCAAATCCATGTTGCTACAGGATCAACTGTACCATCACATCAAGGATTAGGGCTTCAACATAAGACTTTGGAAGACACAAACACTCAGTCCATAGTAAATATTATATTGGAAGTTCCTGTTCTTAGAGTAGCACTTTACATTCTGGTAAAAAACAAGAACTCTGGAACTACCAGCCAAGATGGAGGTGTAGGTGGACACACTGTGCCTCCTCTCACAGCTAAGAATAAGGACAACAAAAATATAGAACAACAAAAAAAAAAACAACCAGAACAGATAGAGGATTGAATTGTACAAGAAGTCCAACAATGATTCGCCCAGAATGGTAAGAGGGGCGGAGAGGGGTCTCAGCGGGAAGAAGCAGTAGCTGGTGGTCCAGGTGCACAGGTGGCGGTTACTGAGTGCAGGGAGGCAACAAGCAGGCCAAGCAAGGCACACAAGGCAGCTGACAGTGGTCACACATTCGAGTGCAGATAAACCAGGCGAAAATGGGCAGCGAGACAGACTATGCAGTGCAGGGCCCCAGCGCCAGGAAATAAAGCCTAAAAAGCACCAATTAAGAACACTTGTGGGGGTTGGGGTGCTGGGAGAGAATCCCAGCCTCACGAGAGAGTTCGTTGGAGAGACCCACAGGGTCCTAGAACGTGCATGAGCCTGCCCATATGAAAATCAGCGCCAGAAGGGCCCAATTTGCTTGAGGAAAGTGGAGGAAGGGACTGGAATCTGACAGAGCAGAGCAAGTGCCATTGTTCCCTCTTAGACCCTGCCCCCACATCCAGCATCACAACCCAGTGACTGGGTTGCCCTGCCCTGGTGAATGCCTAAGGCTCCACCCCTCACTATGTAACAACCGCGAACAGATTAAAAAAAAAAAAAAAAAAAAGGATGGCCCAAATGGGAGAACAGATCGGAGCCCCAGAGCTAATTCATCTAAGCTATCAAGAGGTAGCCAACCTATCAGATGCACAGCTCAAAGCACTGGTAGCTAACCTATCAGATGCACAGTTCAAAGCACTGGTGATTAGGACCCTCACAGAACTGGTTGATTTTGGTCGCAAATTAGATGAACAAATGGAGGCTACAATAAGTGAAATGAAGAAAAATGCACAGGGAACCAATAGTGATGGGAGGGAAACTGGGACTCAAATCAATGGAGTGGACCAGAAGGAAGAAAGAAACAACCAAACAGAAAAGAAGGAAGAAACAATAATTCAAAAAAAATGAGGAGAGGCTTAGGAACCTCCAGGACATCTTTAAACATTGCAACATCTGAATTATAGGGGTACCAGAAAGGTAAAGGAAGAACAACAAGTGGAAAACTTATTTGAACAAATAATAAAGCAGGACATCCCCAATCTGGCAAAGGAAATAGACTTCCAGGAAGTCCAAGAAGCTCAGAGAGCCCCAAAGAATTTGGACCCAAGGAGGAACACACCAAGGCACATCATAATTACATTAGCAATATTAAAATGAAGGAGAGAATTCTAGAAGCAGCAAGGGATAAGGGGACAGTCACCTACAAAGGAGTTCCCATCAGTCTGTCAACTGATTTCTCAAAAGAGACCTTACAGGCAAGAAGGGGCTGGAAAGAAGTATTACAAATCATGAAAGTCAAGGACCTACATCCATGATTGCTCTATCCAGTAAAGCTGTCATTTAGAATGGAAGGCAAGATAAAGTGCTTTTCAGATAAGGTCAAGTTAAAGCAGTTCATCATCACCAAGCCATTATTATATGAAATGTTAAGGGGACTTATCTAAGAAAAATAAGATAAAAAACATGTACTGCAAAAAGACAGCAATCTCACAGACATTAATAACCACAGCTAAAACAAATGCAAACTAAGCAAACAGCTTAGAACAAGAACAGAAACACAGAAATGGAGATCACATGGAGGGTTAGCAACAGGGGAGCAGGAGGAGGAGAGAGGGGGAAAAGGTACAGAGAATAAGTAGCATAGACGGTGGGTAGAAAATAGACAGGGGGAGGGCAAGAATAGTGTGGGAAAAGTAGAAGCTAAACAACTTATGACACATGGATATGAACTAAAGGGGGGAATGTGGGTGGGAGGGGGTGTGCAGGGTGGAGGGGAATGAAGGGGGGAAATGGGACAACTGTAATAGCATAATCAATAAAATATAATTTAAAAAGAAAAAAACAAGAACTCTGTAGAGTGGAGGGAGATGAGAATATAAACAATTTGGGGCTGAACTTTGTATCTTTAACCCTTGAATATGAGCAGTAACCATATCAGAATCTGTTTTTAGAATATGTTGGCACATATATGGGGCCAACTTGCCCAAACACACAAATATCCAACCAAAAAATTATCCTAAGCTTCTTTTTTCAAATAGCCTCCAGAATCTCTATGTAGAGTAGTAAGAATGTTGATGATTGAGGGAGATAATAAAAGACTGGCAGAAATCTAGATTCCTAGGAGTAGAAAATTTTTAGTCACACAGACATTTAAGAACAAGACTGATCCAAGCAGCATAAAGACTTAGTACCTAAATGTGCTGCTCCTCCTTCAAAAGCTCACCATGGAAAAGCCAAATTAAAGAAACTAAAGTTAGGACTTCTTTCATTCATGAGTCCAACTACAATATTGGTAATTTTAATACTTTCAAATAAACCAACTTAGTAAAAGAGTAAAACTGCTCAAATTCTTCACTTGTTGACAAAATTAATCAACATCCTCATCTACCCAAACTAATTTGAATGGGCACTGATAAAGATGCAAACTATTGAAAAGGGACAGAGTGGAAGAGAAATGAGAAGATGGAAGTCGGGTTGGTCCTGACTTTGCATAATAGCAACTACATTCTCCAGAAAGAGCTATCACCCAAAATTTGGATGAAAATTAAATTCCTCAAGACAATGGCAGTGCTGCTGTGATTTTCTAACAAATCCTTTAGTCTTCAAACTTTCCAAAGACTGATGTGCATACATAGTGGACATTTGGAGAAGTGCCTAGTACACAGCAAACTGTCGATAATGTTAAGTATTATAGAATGTAGCAGAGAATATGGCTGCTGTCAGCTCTCGGATTGCAATAAATGTTGACTGCGCTTTGGAACATCATAGCTTAGTATTTAGACATGTTTAGCTGGTTACTCACGGGCACCAGGCTAAGTACTAGTTTCAGGAACTTACAGGATGGTTATAAAACATGACATGAACATGCAAAATTATAATGGGCATGCCAAATAACAAAAAAATTAAGTTTTATGGTACAAACCAATTGCTAGTCAAATTTGAGAAGAGAAGGAAATCAAAGAAGCCTGGAATTCAAGCTTTCTGGGACAGTGTGGAAATTACTTCAAAGGAAGAATTCTTTTTGTAAAGATAGAATATATGGAAATGCATTTAATTTCAAAAATATAAATAATACATTCAGACATTTTCAGAAATTAGCCTTATGTTTTACATGCATATTGTTTACATTTTCACCCATTTTAAGCAATAAAATCAGACTAAGGCAAGGACTCAATAATTCAGAAATATAAATTATTTCCTTTTACTAAGAGTTTGCTTTAAAAATCAAAAAATTATTAACACTCTTCCAATATATTCTGAATTTCTGTAACTAATTCAATGTGATTTGGATTTTGGAGCTTCATGGGATTGTAGAATATTCCAAATCTTAGAAAAGCATGGAAAGATGGACAAGGCTCACTCAGGCGAACTACTGCCATGTGTCAGACCTTGCAGCAAATTTATTCACATGTTACTTTGTACTCTCTGTGGTCTGACCTCAACAGGACTAGTCTACAAAATAGATTCTCTTAAAAACCAAAAGCCCAAACATGCATCATGGCCCTATTCCCTTTTCTGTAATGGGACAGGTGCATCCTCATTTATTTAAGAGAGTGCCAGGAAAAGGAAACAGGTAGACAGAGCCAGCAAGAGTGCTCATCACTGGCTGACCCTCATGGATCTGGAAATGGTATGAGTGAGCAGAAGGAGAGTGATATAAATTGAATATTAGAACCATGAGCTAAAAAAAAGAGCTGAAGATGAGGAAAAATATATTTGGCTTCTCTCTTCATTTCCCTTTCTTTCTGAAAAGCTGAGAAATCTCATTAGGAATAGCTCATTTTTAAAAATTGCTTTATATTGATGAAATTAAACATGATTCTGATAAATTATACAACTTTGTTAAATCTATGAACAATGCTAAAACATGTATTATCTCACCCTGGCTGATGTAGTTCAGTGGACTGAGTGTGGGCCTGCTAATCAAAGGGTCGCTGGTTGGATTCCCAGTCAGGGCACATGCTTGGGTTGGGGCCAGGTCCCCAGTGGGGGGCATGCAGGAGGCAACCACACATTGATGTTTCTCTCCCTCTCCTTATCCTTCACTTCCCCTCTCTCTAAAAAATAAATAAATAAAATCTTCCAAAAAACATGTGTTATTTCTTATTTAAAAGATGAAAAGATTATATAAACAAAAATGGTGTATCAGAAAAGGGTGTGACACCGATCTCATTAGTTTTAGATGTGGTTTTGGCTGGTATCTTGCTTTCTATTCTGCTGGCTAAGTGATTTCAGCCTGAACTTACTCATTTGTAAAATGGAATTAACATCGTCACCTGTCTCACAAGTGATTGAAGGATGTTAATAGGCTAATTATGGATCCAAAAGGATATGTCCAATCTTAACCCCTAATACTTCTCAGTGTGAACTTATTTGAATATAGTGACTTTGCAGATAAAATGAAGTTAAGAATCTCAAGTTGAGATCATCCTGGATTTAGGGCAGGCCCTAAATTGAATGACAAGTATCCTTATAAGTGACAGAACTGGGAAGACACAGAGATGCAGAGGGGACAGCCATGTGAAGACTAGGAGAATGGAGTTATGCAGCTACTAGACAAGACGTGCAAAAAATTGTCAGCAGTCACCAGAAATTAGGTGAGAGACATATAATTGATTCTTCCTCACAGTCTTCAGAAGGAACCAACCTGCCAACACCTTGACTTAGGAATTTTGGCTTCCAGAACTATGAGAGAGTGCATTTTTATTTTTTTAAGCCACCTACTTTATGGCATTTTCTTAAAGCAGCCCTCACAGATTCCAATGGAATATTGTATACAAAGGTGGGCATAGCAATGGCTAATAGCAGTTACTCAGTTTTTTAATAAAATATATTTTAATCTCTTTTGAAAGAGTGATAAATATTTTTGGAGGATAACAGTGATGCTTGTGCTTTTGCCTGAGGATGACATCTTCCATGGCCTCTTGTCATAAAAAGATAGTGTAACTGTTGCCATTGATATTTAGCTAGAAAAGGGGAGCAAAGGGTGTTAGACATTGAGCTTAAGAAAACGGGGTGCAGATCCTGCTTCTTAGACAGAAAGCTACAACTTCACACCCTAGGGAATCATAGCATTGCTTTGCCAAGAAGATTAACACTTCTCCCTTCCTCCTCCAATACTGAATTGTTGAGGGGCCAAGAGGGAGGTTTTTGATGGGAGAGGCCTGTCAGTCAAACTAGGGAGCATAAACCATCCAAAGCCTGTGAAAACTTAGGAAGTTGATTGGTCACTTTGAAAAAGCTTCTGGTCTTTTCCAGGCCCGAAATAGAAAGTAGCTCTCATTCTCTCTCCATGTACTTGCCCCATGTACTCATGTGTTCTCTCTCCATAGCCATGTGGCCTTAGCAAACTCCACACACGGGCTCCAGTGGGAGGCTGAATACCACAACACAGCAATGGAATGCAGCTGAAAGCAGATACTAAACTAGCTGGATGTGGGACTAGACTGTATATGGACCGGAAACTCTGGGCAGTAGCCTTCACCCTGTCCCTACTAAAGGTGAGGTTGGACCTTTTCCATGGCAAGATCAACAGAGATGGGACATTGAGAAGTGAGGAGGAGAACCCCCTTTATTTTACATCATCAATAAAGTTTACCAGGGAACCCCATCCTCCTGTGCAGGTCTCAGGAAATTATTTTCCTTGTGACACCATAAGAACTCGATTTTTACTGATAACACCACCATGGTAAGATATTTCAGTTGCAAGCAACAGAATCAACTCAGGCTAGTGCAGACAAAAAAGTAAAACACCTACTAAATGAGAGGTGAGAGTATTGAGACACAAGAGTATCTCTGAGACGCAGAGGAAGAATTGAACAATCAGGATTTAGACTTCTTAGAAAGTGTTTCTGGATTTCAACCACTGAATCAAAGGTATGTGGTTCTTTATTTTGCACCAAAACATAGTTTATGCAGTAGTTCCTTTCTAGAAAAAAGTGACAATTGAGGTCTAAAGAATTAATGCTAAGGGAAAAGAATCTCGATTGTCAGTGTTACTTGAAAGAATTCAAAGCTTTCCTGAAAAATAACATTTACAGATAGAGAATTGGAACTTGTTTATTAGTTTTTAAATATATCAAGAAGCAATCCCTTCATCCCAAATTCTTAAAAATAAACACGTTGTTTTGGGGGGGTTTTTTTGTTTTTGTTTTTCCTTTTCATTTCCTTTGAAAAGAGAAGCATGGTTTGAGCATTTATACTCATTTAATGAAAATGCAGCCATGACTTTTGAATTCTATAACCCAGCCTAACCAGGCTGATGTCTTAGAAAACACTTAAATAAACTACTTACTTTAAACTTATGTTTGAGGAAATTATCACATTTGAATTATTTTGAGATGCATACTTTTTTTTTAAAGATTTTATTTATTTATTTTTAGAGAGAGAGAAAGGGGAGAAAGAGAGGGAGAGAAACATTGATGTGTGGTTGCCTCTTACGCACCCCTTGCTGGGCACCTGGCCTGCAACCCAGGCATGTGTCCTGACCAGGAATCAAACTGGCGACCCTTTGGTTCACAGGCCCACACTCAATCTACTGAGCTACACTAGCCTAAAACAGGATACTTTTAAATAGTACATTCTGTTCACCATTGGAAATTTGCTCTCTGCTCCACTCAGAGCTCTCAGAAGAGTTAGTGCAACTGGTAGGTTTCCTGCCCTGGAGATTTAAGAGAAAAAAAATCTTAGATCAAAATTTAAATCAATGCAATAGATTCCTTCACACTAAAGCTAAACTTAGCAACTTTTTTTTTTTTTGGTGTGTCACAGAATTTTCTTTTATTTTTTATTTTTTGACTTCATTTCTTAGTGTAGTTTTCCATCACCATTTATCCCCCTCATACCCCTGTCTCCACACCCCCACAATCACCACACTGTTGTCCATGTCCATAAGTTCTTTTTCCTTTTTGCTCAATCCCTCCACCCCTTAACCCATGTAGCTGTCATCCCTGCCCTCTATCTATGAGTCTGTCTCTATTTTGCTTGTTAGTTCAGTTTTTTTTTTTCATTAGATTCCACATATGAGTGAAAGCATATAGTATTTGTCTTTTTCTGACTGGCTTATTTCACTTAACATAAACCCAGAAATCTTTACTTAGAAAACATTGGCTTATGGAAGAATAAAAAGACTAAGCTTACGAATATTTTTCAGATAAGGAAATAAGCATTTATTGGAAAACTAACATATGTAAGAAAAAATGTAGGAAAAATCCATTCCTACCAGATTTCAAAAAAAAAAAATTGAATACATGAGCTTCTTAATATCATGTAAAAATGTTATAATCAATAGAATTAGAAGTGTTAGTGTTTTAATAACCATAAGTTAACAGTTAGTATAGGGAACCAGTCCGTGTAGCAATAGCGAATATAGCTCAGCCCTGGTTTAGAAAACCGACAGGTGTGAAACGGCACTCAGGAGCCAGGCCCACAGATCAGCCTTCCCATGGGGAACCAGGCCTGCATTGTACCAGGCTGCTTGGAGGCTTGCTTTTGCTAAAACTCCCTCACCCTGAGTTGAGGGAGATGTTTAATGTATATCTCTGAAGCAACTCCCTAAAGTCTGTGTTAGGCAGTCCCAAGGACAGAGTGTAACCAGATCAATCACCTTTTATTGTTCCCTTGCATTTGCAACATTTTTCTTTGTTATCTGTAAGAAGTAATCACTTAAAGTAAACCTGAGCATAACGAATGAGAACCTTCTTTGATGTATGCTACTAGAAAGCAATAAAAGCCTGTCCAGGCAAAGGTCGAGTTGCCCTCTGTCTCAGAGTGGCCGTGCTGTCCCGTTTCTCCACAGGACTTCTGCATCCACAACACCACGGACACTGCTGGCCAGAGTCCGCATCAGTTATGTAGACATGTACAAAAATAAAATGACCTCTGTTCTCTAGATGCTCTTCTCATAAATTAGCACAACACTCCCCTCCTATACAGTAATCTTCCTTTGCCCAGTTGCTAACATATAGCCATAGTTGGTGAACGGTAATGGTTGCATACATTAACCGATATTTTTTTCAGTTACAAGTGACAGACACTCAGCTTTTTTACAGGGGAGATACAGCCAGATTGCTGTGCTGAAGGGAGGGGTCAGCTCTTGACACAACCAGAGAAAGCTTGCGTAGACTATGCACAGGCTTAAAAGGTCACAACACTTGTGTACTGTGGAGATATCATCAAGGCAGGGGGTGGGGAAGAAACATTGTACAGGCAGATGAGTGTGGCAGACTCTAGCCTATAGATTGGCTGGGAAACTGGATGCTTATGCTGAGCATAGGACTTTTGGTCCAGACATTTAAATGGAGGGTGCAGAGACTTGTGGCTTTTTTCCCCTTGCTTGGCTTGCCTGGTGGGGAGCTGGCTCTCAAAGACTGGGTCTTGGGCTTGGTGGCACACCTTGCAAGTGGTAGGTCACAGGACACTGCAGCTCCATGCCAAATGGATGTCCCAGACTGCACCCTTTCTCTCCCGCTGAAAGCAGTGCACAGATATGTGAGCTGAAGTGTTCACTGGCCCTGGGGGTGCAAGCAGCCTCAGGTTCTGAGGAACCCCACAGACAGAGCCCCTGCGCAACCAGCTGTGGTGATACGGCAGTGGGCCCCAGGCCCAGGAGAGGGAAGAAGCTGTGGGGAGGCAACGGCAACCCTGGCCCCTTAAGTGTGCACCCCACAGAGAGAGAAAACCTGAAGCTGGAGAGCTATTTGTGTAACAGCCTTGGGCCCCAGAACAGCTAAGAATGGAGCAGGGTGTCTGGACATTGACTCTGACTCTGGGAATGTCTGGGCTCTTCCTGTGTTTTGCAAAAGAGATCGGCCTGGAGTTGGAGAGTTCCCAACTTCCTAAAATTGGGCAACATTTTAATAATGACCTTTTTTTTCCCATCAATGTTTGTGTTATGCCTGTATTCAGAACAGGCAGCCAAATCCCACTTTGGTAACAAGCTCAGACTGGCCTGAGTCTTTTCCCTCTTCCAGCATTCCTTTTTATCAGTTTTATTTTTATGAAGATTCTCCACATGAAGGCAAAGATGGCTCCTAGATACTCCAGGTTTACCATAACTTCAGGAGAGAGTACCTCCTTTCTGGTAGTGCTAGAAAAGATGTAAGAGGAGAAATGATTCTGGTCCTGAGCCCCTCCATAAACTGATCACTCAAGCTATAGGGATGGACACTATGCCAAGTCTGAGTCCTGTGCCAAGCCCTGGAGTAGTGGTCATGATCAGCTCCATGAGGAATGGTGTTCTTGAAGTGAAAAGAATTTCTATCCAAGAAAAAGGCAGAGATAATATAGTAACTTAGACGGGTTGTCCAAATGCATAAGGGAAGGGAGCAGTTACTAAAACCAAGAATTAGGGTCCTAAGAAAAATCACCTTAAGAGGAGCAAAGATTTTCAGTGAGGTAAACAACTAACCAAAGTGACCTCACAAAAAGAGAGCCAGAAAATAAACTCTCTCTTCCTCTAATTTCCTTTCAGAATTCCTCAGTGACTAAACTCAACCAGGAATCAGGAGACATGGAAACTCATTGATGTAAGTCTTCAAAGTCAGGCCCCAGGGCAGACAATAGGGTGGGTGACAGCATAAAATGGATCTGAGGGGAAAATAGAAAATATCCAAGACACTGAGGAAGCAGTATTACAACCCCTGGATACCCTTCCATTCATTCAACAAATAACAGTAAATTCCTGTATGTACAAGACACATTTCTAAGTAGGGAAAATATGAAAATGAATGAGACAGAGTCCCTGCCCTCAAGAAGTCCACAGTAAAACAAAAGCTAGGGGCAGGTAGGGTCTAACACTTTTTTAAAAAGTACAATAAATGCATTACAACTCCAAGAATTTAATTCTGTAGCAGCTTTTCAATGAATTTTTTGTATTTTTTCTTTATAGATTTTTGACAAGCAAATGTTTTTCTGTACACAAAATTACCTAGTACTCACATACTGAAGACCATAAATGATTGCAGACTCATGCCTCTTGTTTTGTCATTCTTGCTGATTTTTAGAGAAATCGAGTGTTCTCTGGCTCTAAGAAAAGGTACACATATGCAGTATAAAAAAAGCACAGGGAAAAGGACTATTTTTAATGGTCCATTAGGGGAAGGAGTTGCTGGGGAGGACTGCCTCAGAGGAAGTAACCCTTCAACTGAGTCTGTACAGACAAGTATGTAAATAAGCAGGGAAATCAGGAAAGAAAGGAAAGAGTAATGTTCTGGACGAAGAGAATATTATAGGAAAGACATGAAGTTATAATATAGCATGCAAAAGCAACTGTCTGAAATCAATATTGGGGTTACAACTTGATGAATAAGAAATACAGTAAATTATACTCTGTGTGTCTTTTTAAAAATTGAGAACCAGTAATGTGCCTTACATTTCTTTTCTATATCCCCATATACTTCAGAGTTGTAATAGTGCTTAATTTAAAAACTGTTAAATTAAATGTGTGTTTCATTTTCACCACCAATAATTAAATACCTTTTATTGGCTAATTTTAATAGAATTCGAGTTAATATTATTTTAAAGAAAATACCAAGTAGAGATGCAAGAAAAATAAGAATTCTGCATATTTCAAGGATTATTTTACAAGTCACTTAACAACTAGATAATAAACTCTTCTAAAATAAAACTACCCTGCTATAACATTGAAAATTATATTAATGAGGAGTTATTTTCAGGTGAAGAAGTCATACCAAGTGACTGAAGATTCGCAGTGACGTAAGTGTCTGTATTTTTTTTCTTTTAAGTCTAGGAAGAAGTTTAAAAGAATAATTTCCTCAAAGAGATATGGGACGGGAAAAATTCAAGACTCTAAAATACTAATTTGAGAAAGAGTTGCATGGGGATATGTTTAGAGAAAGTTAATTTGAGACATTTTTCCATGGCAGTTGTCATAAAGATGAAATAAAATATTTATCACAGAAATTTATAAAACCTTACTCTGTGCAAGGCACAAATGTAGGAATTTACATATATTAACATTTTTAGTCACTATAACAAGACCATGAAAGGTACCAGTCAAGTCCTCAGAGAGTTTAAATTACAACTCTTAAGTTATAAAAAAAAAAAAAAAAAAAAAAAAAAAAAAAAAAAAAAAAAAAAAAAAAAAAAAAAAAAAAAAAAAAAAAAAAAAAAAAAAAAAAAAAAAAAAGATGGAAAAAGCAGGCTCCAAGAAGTTATAAAGAACATTCTACATTGGTGTTAATTTAATAAATGAATTTGGCAAAGTAGCAGGATACAAAATTAAAAATCAGAAATCAGTGGTATTTCTATATACCAATAATGAAATATCAGAAAGAGAAATGAAGAAAACAATCACATTTACTATTGCAACCAAAATGTAAAGTAACTAGGAATAAATTTAACCAAGGAGGCAAAAGACCTGCACTCAAAAAAAATTAGAAGAAACTGAGAAAGACGCAAGTAAGTGGAAGCACATACTGTGTTCATGAATAGGAGAAATTAACATCATTAAAATGCCCATACTACCTAAAGCAACCACAGATTCAATGCAATTCCTATTAAAATACTAAGAACAAACATTCCAAAAGTATATATAAAACCACAAAAGACCTTGAATAGCCTCAGCAATCCTGAGAAAGGAAAAGAAAGTTAGAGGTATGATACTACCTGGTATTAAACTATACTAGAAGGTCATGGTAATCAAAACAGCATGGTGTTGGCACAAAAACATGCATAGAAGTCAATGGAAGAGAACAGAGAGCCCAGAAATAAACCTACACCTTTATGGTCAATTAATATTTCACAAAGGAAACAAGAACATACAATGGGGTAAAGACAGTCTAGTCAATAAATGGTGTTAGGAAAATTGGACAGATACATGCAAAAAAAATGAAATTAGACCACCTTCTTACATCATGCACAAGAATAAAGTCAAAATGGATTAAAGACTTAAATGTAAATTGTGAACCTATAAAAATCCTAGCAGAAAACAAAGTCAGTAAAATTTCAGACATTTATCATAGCAATATTTTTGCCAACATATGTATTCAAGCAATAGAAGAAAAGAAAAAATAAACAAATGGGACTACATCAAACTAAAAAGTTTTTGCACAGCAAAAGAAACCATCAACAAAATGAAAAGGGAACCCACTGAATGAGAGAATATATTTGCCAATGGTATATCTCATAAGGGTTTAATTTCCAAAATATATTTCTAAACACCTTATACAACTCAATACCACAAAAAAAAACCAACCCAATTTAAAAAATAGGCAAAGGACCCGAATACACACTTCTTTAAGAGGACATCCAATAAACATATAAAAAATGCTCAACATCAACAATCATCAGAGAGCTGTAAATTAAAACCACAATGAGAAATCAGCTCATGCCTCTCAGAATAGATATCATCACTAAATCAACAAACAACAAATGTTGGCAAGGATGTAGAGAAAAGGGAACCCTAATGCACTGTTGGTGAGAATGCAGATTGGTGCAGCCCCTGTGGAAAGCAGTACACAGTTACCTCAAAAAAATAAAAATGGAATTGCCTTGTCCTGGCCTATGTGGCTCAGTTGGCTGGAGCATCATCCCCATAAACTGAAAGGTTACACGTTTGATTCCCAATCAGGACACATGCCTGGCTTGTAGGTTCTGTCTCTGGAAAGGGTGCATACAAGAAGCAAATGATCAATGTTTCTCTCTCACAATGATGTTTTTCTCCCTCTTTCTCCCCCTTCCTTCTCCTCTCTCTAAAATCAATAAGCATGTCCTCACATAAGGATAAATTTCTTTTTAATTGGAACTGCCTTTTGACCCAGCTATCCCACTTTTGAGAATATATATGAAGAAAGCTGAAACACTAATTCAAAAGAATACATGCACCCCTATGTTCACTGCAGCATTATTTACAACAGCCAAGATCTGGAAACAGACCAGGTGCTCATCAGTAGATGAAGGGATAAAAAAGCTGTGGTACATTTACACAATGGAATACTTACTACTTGGTCATGACAAAAAAAGAAAAAGGAAAGGAAATCTTCCCTTTTATGACAGCATGGACTGATCTGCAGACCATTATTCTAAGTGAAATAAACTCATCAGAGAAAGATAAATACCATATGATCTCACTTATATGTGGAACCTGTTGAACAAAATAACTGACAAAATAGAAACAGAGGCATGGGTACATGGAACAGGCCAACAGCAGTCAGAGGAGAGGGTGGTTTGGGAGCTGGATGAAAGAAGGTGAAGGGATTAAGCAAAAAACATATATAACACATAGACACAGACAACAAAGTAGTGATAGCCAGAGGGAAAGGGGGTGAGGGGTAGGTGGCGGGGGGCAATGGGGAAAAAAGTCGGAGAGGAAGATACTTTGCTTGGGGTGACCAGCACACAACGCAGTGTGCAGATGATGTTTTATTAAGTTTTACACTTGAAACCTGTATGGTTTTGCAAACCAGTATGACCCCAATAAATTCTATTTAAAAAATAAAGACTTTGTTGAATATTTAAATTGTTAAATATAATTTTCCCATGAAAGGGTGTTTCTTGCAGTGTTAACAAAATGAGTCACACAATGGCTCCTATATATGCATCGTACCAGTGGCTCCCGAACTTTGGTGTCTACCAAAAACACCTGGACATCTTGTCAGCAATGCAGACATCTGAGCCCATTCTTACTCAAAAAGCCTGGTCCTCCCTTGCCTTTGTTAGCTTTCCCAGCGGTTCTGAATCACACAGATGTTCAAGAACCACTGAGCGCCGTGACATTTGCTGCTGTCACTCACACGACTTGACTGCTACCCCTAGATTATCATGGGAAGTTCTGGTAAACTCTGCTGACCCTCTGCTGTCCCAAGGATAAAGCTCAAGCTCTTTGAGGGACACAGGACCTCTCACAGTCCAGACTGCCTACAACTCCCACAGTTTTCACTGCCCCCCCCAACCCATGAAAACACATGTAGCCTTAATTGTTGTATCACTCTTCTTTAAACTTAGCCAGTATTATTGGATATTCGCTTTGCAAATTTGATTCCCTCATTCTGGAAATGTTTTTCCCTATTTCTCCACTAGAATATCATATTCATCTCTCAAGATCCATCTGAGAAGTGTTTTCCTCTTTCTTAAACTTTTTTTTCACTTTCTTGTACTCTTTTGTTATCAGACCTCATTAGGAATCAAAAAGCACTTTCCATATCTCAGTTATGACACTTAGCATTTTGCATTATATATTTGTTTTTTAGTTTATATATATACTCTCACCTTCGGTCCACAGACTCAAAATTGAAAACAGAAAGTGTACTTTATTCACTTCTATAACCTTAGTATCTAGGCACAGATGAAGTTCAGAAACTCCTTATTGGATGGAAGCTATAAGTACTATAAACTTTCTAATATACTCTAACCCAGTTCTTATTTATACATTGTGCCCTAAAGATACAATGTTTCAAAAAAGTCAGTTTCTCCAGTAAGTGTTACTCATAATTTTAAAATGTTGAAATTGATCCACATGCCCAAAAATAGGGATATGGCTAAAACATACACACACGCACACACACACGCACGCACGCACACAAAACAGAGATATTTAAAATTAACATTTTAGGGGATGAATAAGTAGAGCACAGGGATGTTTAGGGAAATAAAACTACTTTACATGACACTACAATGTCATTAGGTAGTTGTCAAAACTGAGACATACCACACCAAGAGCTAACCCTAACACAAACTATGACCTTTGGGTGGTAATGACCTGTCAGTGTTGGTTCATCAACTGTTACAAGCTAATGCACCACTATGGTGTGGGGGCTTGTGAGTGTGTGGGAGCAGAGAGCATATGGGACCTCTCTGTACTTTCCACTCAATGTTGCTGTAACCTAAAACTGCTCTAAAAAATATTCTATTTAAAAAAATAACTAAATGTTTCAAATATATTAATATGTTAGAAGTTTGTATATAAGTAACACCATTAAATTTTACAGAACACAAAATGATTCATTCACTGGAAATCATATACTGTACAAGTATATAGTTGCATAGAAGTTAAATTAATGGAAAGTAAGAAAAATAGAGTTCAATTTCATTTTTTTAATTTTTCTTTATAGTTGTTGAATTTCACAGGAGGAAAGGAAATGGAAGGAAGATGGGGCAGAAGGAGGGGAGGAAGATGGGCAATCAATTATGCCAATTTTCTATATGTGAGAAATTCATGTCAAAACTCTAAGAACCACTTTTTCAAAGAGCAGTTCTCAACCATTCCATTGTCATTGTGATTATATGCTTGAAATATACTTTTGGGGAAAGTTAGATTATTTTTGCTCATAAAGACTGCTGTGGTTTGGTTCTAACTAAAAAAAGTCAACTTTCTCAAGCAAAGAAATACAAACTTCAATATTCATTTCAATCTGCTTACCTCATAGAAAGCAGCCATTACCCATTATATGAATACAAGCAAAAAAATAGGTATAGGCTAGAATTGAGATGGCTCTAAAAATGAAATTGCAAAATTCACAATCTGCTCTGCAGGCCTTCAGTACTACTTATGTAACAATTCTGCACACACAGCAGTTTTTCAATATGTTCAGAGACAATTAACAGAAAAGTTGCTAACTTGTGAGTTTGACAAATTTGTTTTAAAGATGCAAAAAGCTCACGATTTAACATTGTAAAGGTGAATCTTATCCAAGTTCAGACTCCAGGTAAAATGAATATTAGAAATGAGGTAAACAGATATTTCAGATCTTAATTTTCATTATCATGTCATATTGGTGTAAGTCATTTTTTTAATTTTTGATTTATTTTTTCTCAAAATAATTCTTATCTGATAAGTATCATTTTTAAATCAACCATGTTTCAAAAATCTATACAATATATAGTAGAGAATTTGTACATGGGTTTATTCCTGTTTTCCTTTCCTAATGGGAAAGAACAGGAGAAACCATAATATTTCACAGAGGCATGGAAATATAAATGTATACACATTTTAGAATGTACATAAGAAGTGACTACATACTTCTTACCAACTGAGAGTCACAAGTCTGTAAAATCATTTCTGTGCAGTGCAGAATTGAGGTAAAACCACATGGGTTAGCATTTGCACTGACTTTTTACTCTCAGGGTTTCCAAACTAGCCATTTGCTTCAAAACACAGACTGACAACAGATTGGCAGGCTTTCATTGTGTCCCTCTACAGGATTCTCGCCAACTGTCTTGCTGACACAGCTGTCCCACCTGGGGCAAAAGAACAGACCAGATGACCTCTCTGCATGGACTTCTTCACTCACAACTCTGCAAGCAAGCTAAAATAATGAGAGAAAAATGATGGAAAGTCAATATTTAAACTTTAATAAAAATATATTAGCTCATAAAATGGAAGCCAAAACCATCTAACTCAAAATTGGTATTTTAAGGATGAGATTTTTAAAATTAGAAATATATAAGATTGAAGCAGTTATTCACCGGAAATCAATCCCATTGCTTCTTATACTGCTCACATCAAAAAGATAGGTTATCTCTTTAGGGATGTGTTCAAAATAATGCCTACAAAGAAAAATTACCTGGCCTTAGGAATAGACCTTGGAAGCAGCTGCCTTAAAAGATGCCATCCGGGGATACTACTGTGTGGTCCACAGATAGCTCTTTGCTGTCTCTCAGGACCCATATCACCTGGCCCAAAATTTCCCCTATCAGTCTTTCCACCAGAGGTAACATGTTCATGGAATATGTTGATACCCCACTGATTATCTCAATGTGCAAAGAATGTGCAAAGTGCTGGTAATTCAAAATGAACAGGATGTAGCATACCCTGACATTGCTCAAAGTATGGTGGGAACAGATAAGTACGTGCTAGTTCAGTGTGTAAAACACTTGATCCAAATGTGCAAAGACCCTTGATAGAGGAAGGCACATGGTTCTCTGCAACAGAAATCACATCTAACTGACCAAGCACAGTGTCAGAAAAGACATGGAGGTTCAGTATTGACAAACCAGAACAAAAAAAGGCATTCTTAGTGGAAGGAGCAGTAACCAAAAATAAAGAATGGCAGGAGAAAGTTGGTGCCCAGAGAGCCATCTGTGTGACTGAAGTGCTCTTCTCCTGAGACAGTGGTGGGAGCTTCAGGCCCTCTGGAGGCAACTGCTCAAATACAGAGCAATAAGCAAGGGAAAGAAAGCCAGGTTACCTTTAGTAATAGCGCTGTCTGATAACATGCCAACATGCACAGTCCATAGAATGTCTGACATCTTCAGTGGCCTCAGGAGGGATCTTAGACAAGAAGGTTCAATGCAGAGAGCTGGGAACGTGCAGCTCTCAGGAGCACCAGCCTTTGGGTCACAGTGACATGAGACAGAGCCCTAGTGCCAAGCTGAGGTGGAGTGTGTCAGCACAGGGGTGAAGTGTGACAGCACAGGGCCCTGGACAGTTGGCATGAAAGGCAACTGGCCTCTGATAGAGCATAGGTAATCTCTGGGAGCACAGCAGCAATTGCTCAACAAAATAAAAACAAATATTAGATATGGGGGAGCTCCATTTCACAGAGCCCTCCCAACCACCACAGATGAGAATAAGTCTACCAAAATATGATCTACTAGGGGAGGAAAGGTAGCCAATCTCTCAGAGGAGGAGGGCCTTGAGCCACTTTCTGAATGGGCTTTTATTGAGTTCAGTTTGCATAGGAATACAGGGTGTATAGGTAAAGCTCATCAATCATTGTCAGGTAGTAATGGTCAAGGAATAGATAACATTCAAAGAACTATAAGGGGGACTTCCAGCCAAGATGGAGGCATAGGTAGAAACCCTTCTCTTCCTCGCCAAACCAAAAGGAGGATAACAACCAATCTAAAATCAATAAACAACCAGAAATGCCAGAAAATCACACTGCATGGAACTTGGACAACCATGGAGTTAAAGAAAAAGTTAATCAGAATAACCAGACTGGTAAGAACCCACAGCAAGGTGGCAGACCATGCAGGCAGGGCCAGCTGAAAAAAAAACAAGACTAGCACTATGGCAGACAGCTCAGGCAGGGCTGGCTGAAGGTGAAACTGAGACTAATAATTGACTGTGGACTATGGCGGTTGCTCCAGTGGAAGAAACTCCCAGTCTCACATGAGAGTTCACTGAAAAGTGGGCTAGACCTGAGCAGGCAGGATGCATTTTGTTCCCTCTCTGGCCCCTCCCCCACAGGCAGCACCACAATGCAGCAAGAGGGTTGCCCTGCCTAGGTGAACACCTAAGGCCCTGCCCCCTTACAATTAACAGGTGCACCAAGAAAAAGAAAGAGGGCCCAAGTGAAAGAATAGAGAAAAGCCTCAGGAAGAGAGCTAAGTGATAAGGAGATAGTCAACCTATCTGATGGAGAATTTAAAGCCCTGGTAATGAAAATGCTCACAGAACTGATTGAGCTTGGTCGAAAAATGAAAGAACAAATGAAAGACACCCAAAATGAAAGAACAAATGAAAGACACCCAAAATGAAATAAAGCAAAATATTCAGGGAACCAACAGTGACAGAAAGTAAACCAGGACTCAAAGCAATGATCTGGATCAAAAGGAAAAATTAAGCATCCAACCAGAACAGAATAAAGAAATAAAAATTCAAGAAAGTGAAGAGAGACTTACAAACCTCTGGGACAACCTGAAACACTCCAATATCCGAATTATAGGGGTGTCAGAAGGAGAAGAGGAAGACCAAGAAATTGAAAAAGTATTTGAACAAATAATGAAGGAAAACTTCCCCAATCTAGTGAAGGTAATAGACTTCCAGGAAGTTCAGGAAGCTCAGAGAGTCCCAAAGAAGATGGACCCAAGGAGGAACACACCAAGGTACATCATCATTAAGTTACCCAAGATTAAAGACAAAGAAAAAATCCTAAAAGCAGCAAGAGATAAGGAGACAGTCACCTACAAAGGAGTTCCCATAAGGCTATCAGCTGATTTCTCAAAAGAAACTTTACAGGCAAGAAGGGGCTGGGAAGAAGTATTTGAAGTCATGAAAGACAAGGACCTACACCCAAGATTACTCTATCCAGCAAAACTATCATTTAGAATGGAAGGGCAGATAAAGTGCTTCCCAGATAAGGTCAAGTTAAAGGAGTTCATCATCACCAAGCCCTTGTTATATGAAATGTTAAAGGGACTTATCTAAGAAAAAGAAGATTATCAAAACTATGGACAGTAAAATGACAACAAACTCAAATATGTAACTATCAACGAATAAACCTAAAAGAAAAAAAAAACAATGAAAACAAAAACTAGGCAAACAACTAGAACAGGAACAGAACCAGAGAAATGGACATCACACAGAGGGAGTTCAGTGGGGAGGGGGAAGGGAAGAGTAGGAGAGAAAGGGTACAGGGAAGAAGACACATAATTAGTAGGCATAAAATAGATGGGGAGAGATAAAAAATGGTATAGGAAACACAAGACTCAAAGAACTTATATGTACAACCCATGGACATCAACTAAGAGGGGGAAATGCTGGAGGGTCGGGGGGCAGGGGGGAGGGGGGAGAAAGGGGGAAAAATTGGGAAAACTATAACAGCTTAATCAATAAAAATGCTTAAAAAAAGAGTTTCAGTTTTACTTTATGGTTGCTTCATCATCTTCAAGTACATAAACCCATGGCCTGCCATTCCCCAGCCAGACCTAGGGTGTTTCCCTCAGACACTAATGGCAAACTTGCATGAAGGTCAAGGAATGAATCAGCTGATTAATTGTTAAATAACTTTCTAATTATTTTCTAATTCAAAAATTGCAATCTTTCAAAATATAATCAACCAAGAGGAAGAAAAATGCTGAATAAATAAAACAAAGTTAATTCAATCATAATGAATGATTGGAAAAGAAAACAAGTATCTCTCAGCTTAGAAAAATGATGGTGATAACTGAAATCAATCTATTTCATTATTTAACATATTCCATTTTGTTAGGTATGTGTTACATTTACTTCTAAATAGAATAATTAATGTTTCTTGAATTTGAAATACACTCACTCATAAAAAGTCCCAGCTAATTAATTAGTTTATTAAGCTTGTCATTAACTTCACACATCAATATACTCTCCCTTAAAATCTTTCTTTAGTAAAAATACTTAGATGTATAAAATGTTTTATTTAAAAATATCATCCCACTTAACTATTTTCTTTAAAAAATCAAACTGCATCAAATATACAGGGTCTGGCAGAAGTTAAGGCCTGCTTGAATGTGGTTGGTAGGGTAATAATGTGGGTGTAATAATTTACAGTTTTAATTTGAACATTTCACCTAAAATGTCATACAGCATACTTGAGTGTGATATTGTTATGTTACAGAAATACATGCTTATGATTTGGTAATGAAAAGGGGTATTATTTGTGATGGACCCTGTAAACACATTCATAAGTTATTGAATATCAATTATTAAGTATCATCTGACCACCTTCTTTTTGAGTCTCTTTCTGACACACTCACTCTGCTCTGTGTTCTCCAGCTACAGCGACTTTGCCTCAGTCCCTGAAACACGCCATATGCCTTCGTGCCTTGGGGTCTTCACCCTTCACTACAAAGTTGTTCCTCTATTCTCTGCTTGATTATTACCTGCTCCTCCCATTCAAGTTTAGCTCATGCCACTTTGTAAAGGAAGCCACTGGGTGCTCTTCAATTGAGTCATTGTCCTGAGTTTTAGCCTCTCAAGACTCACTAGGCTGCTCCTACAAAGTACACGTAACTGTAACTTTTAAAATAATTAATGGTTGTTTAGCACCTATCTCATAAGAATAAATAATTAAGGTGGCTAAGTCATTAAGTTAAGGTGCCATCCATTCACCTGGAGTTGCTTATTCACCCTTAATTTTATGGAAAACAGGTGTGAGGAATGTGGCCTAAACAGAATCATCCAGCTTCTCAAGAAGAAATGTTTAACTTGTATGCATAATGCCCTATAAAATGAAATCTAGCATTTTAAACTCTTCAGCTCTTTCAGTGTAAAGCTGATCTAGGACCATCAAGCTGGCTACCCCCAAATTCCCACAGTTAGCCAACTGTGCAGGTTAGTGGGCCACAGCTGCCCTCAGTAACCCTGGGCCCCAGTCTTTCATGGTCTCTACCCTGCAATGGACAAAAAGGAAGATGCATCTGAACAGGGGATATTCCATCCTACTTCAGAGAGCGTCTTATTCGTTTCATCCAAATCTGCTTACTTATATGCAGTGTTCTACTGCTCAGTACATGAATACCGCGGCTATTTAAGAACAGCCACAGATGATGATCAAGTTCTCATAATGGGAGAAGGGACACCTTCAGCGAAATGGAGAAACAAAGCATATTTATTGCACCAAAATTATGAAGCTTAAAGGCAAAAAAGAAAGCAATTATCATATTCAGCTCATTCATATTAAGTGACTGAAATAATAACAAATTGACATTTTAGATTTGTGAATATATTTTCTGAGACCTTTCAATATCCTAAAAATCAAGCTGAAATAAGCTTTCCTAAGTTTTCCACCATGGGAAGAAAAGTGTGTTTGTGTGTGTATTGTCTCTGTGGCTTGGTCTTCGGTACACCAAGTCAAGGAAGTGAGTGGAGGGAGAACTGAGCAGCCCTGAAAGCAGAGTTACTAGGGAAGAGAACAGGGACAAATCAAGAGCTAGAGAGTATTTAGGGAAATTTCAGAGAAGAAACTCAGAGACTTAGGGAACAGAGTCACTTCCTGGGACATGGTGAGGGGAGGAAATTTAACTGGGCTTTCTCATTGCAGTCTCACTTGGTCATGCTTTATGAGACTAAGTGAATATTTTAAATTGCTTTTCAGAATATTTATCCATTCATCTGGTTTTATTCTTGACAGTTAATATCTCAAGAGTAGGCCTTAGAGCTGCTTAGATATATACTTATTTGTGTCATGTTTATATTTTACTAAGTAAAAAAACAAGTTTGTAAAAGGTTAAGAGTTCCAAATACAGTAAGTTTTTGAAGGGATGATATTGTTTATCTCACCTCATATGCCCAATACTGAGCCAAAGTAAGTGCTCAATAAACATTCGTGGAATAGAAGATGAATGAAGGTAGTTTCCAGATTCACAGTAGAAAAGGCTATTTACAGATAATTGAAGAAAAAAAGATCTCCAAATGATTGTTCTCTCCATTATTCCAAAGCTTAGAGGAAAGTTACTCTAGATATGAATTATTGCAGATAGTTTTATCAATTTATTATTCCACTTGTTATGACTACATCAGCATTTCATTTCATTAAACAATATCTCTATGTGCAAAAGTTTAATCAGAAAACAATTCATTCACAAATAATGACTTTGCTGGTTCTATTTTCCGCTTCTTTAGTATGTTTTAAATAGAAATAATGTGTTTAGTTCAAGTCAAGAAGTAGGTCTATGACAGAATAAGAAGGAAAATGTACAAATTTATTTACATGTGATGCTGGTTCACCCCTGACCCACAGTAACTTTTGGCCAAAGGCAGAGGACATTTTGCATCTTTCTCATATTTTCAGAAATTAATTTGTGACCTAAAGTTAATATTAAGCATTCACTTCAAGGAAAAATACTCACCATGGCAACAATCTAACTTACAATAGGTTTGAAAGGTATAATAGCATAATTTTATCCCAGCTTCTACCACTTCACCCACATAATCATACACACACACTCAGCCAAATGTGAAGAAAGCAAACTACCCGCAATGTCCACCCAAGGTCAACTGTACCTTCACACGTTTGGGCCTCCCACTTCTACAGAGATTCAGTGTTCTCATTACTATCTCTCTGCTTCCCCAGCTTAGGTAGCAATTTGAGTGTAAACAGATACACACATTAATACATTCATTCTAGGTAAGACCATTAGCCAAAAATAGTTTAATGCACTTGAATTTATTAGAGGTCTTTTGTGTTTTAACCCAAAGTAGCCATTTATTATGGGAATGATATGTTGGCAGCAGGGATGTATTTTTATACCTTTAGGTCACATTATCCAGCCTTTACTGATGTCTAGGATATTCCTACATACACCCTATCTATCTCTCTGCTGCCGACACTTTATTACAAGAAATTATTTGTTCATTTAAAACACCCAATATATCTCAAGAGTAATCACATATCTTACCACAAACCCATAATTCAGAATGAGGGGAAGAATAATAAAAACTAGTAAAGTTTATCTTCTATTTTATGTTAAAGACTTAAAAGCTTACTAATTTCTAGTATTGATATGAATATAAATCTTCCACAACAGGATGTGTTCTAACAAAATGTTGAAAGCCATTTTCTATCTCATAAGTCACTTGTATATTAATCTATACCAAAATATTGGGAAATAATCTTGTCATCTTACTGTGTTCATTAATAATTTCCCTAAACTTCTGTTTATATTAATTGTTTGTTTATTCCAATGTTACAGATAATAAAAAAAAAAACTAAACATTAGCCTGTTCTGAATATTCCAAATTTTTTAAGTTCAAAATAATGGTAGTGATTAACATACATTTTTTTCCATAGGGAAGTTTAAATCAAAAATGCTTATACTTAGAAACCAAAATAAAATAGCATTTCTTCTTTTAGGCTTTACTGGAACTGCCTAACTTTACTACCATCTTAATAATAGTTTTGACATTGATTTTCTTCTGGTTTTGCATTCAAAGTGAGCAACAGCTACCCCCACTGTGTGCCCAGAAAAGGAGGCCGGACGATAATGCAGTTTCTAAGAGGACTGAGCAGAGTCCAAGTGGGGAGGTCAGGTTTTAGATGACCTTGCTAAAGTTTCTTTAGTTTTTCCTTGGCTCCCCTTACAGCTGCGAGATCGAAGGGAGGAAAAACAGTCCTGTGTTTCTAAGTTGATTGCCAAATTATTTGAGAGGTCCTGACAAGTACCTAGTTTGACATGTCTTCCTTTTTTATCTTATAAAATTAATTTTTATTCTGTATTTCTTCAGAAAGCACAGTTCTTTTAATTGAATCTGGGGATAAGAGTTTTCTGGCCAGACAAGTAAACACAGATATCAGACTGATCATGCCTTGACATAGATAGTATTTCTGAAACCATATCCCAACAGACTTCTGAGAGAATGGGCGGTGAGAGACAGTCAAATCAAATCTTCTTGTCAAATTCCCTTAGTGCCTGCTATACCCACTCTCTTACATTCAAGCCTATTGCATCATCCCACAACTGTTATGTAAAATTTTATTCAGCTTGCAAATTAGTTTCCACTCTGAAAAATTAGAAGGTAGGCAATACAGTGAGAAGGGCAACTTTTGGATCTTCTGACCAGATCCCAGGCTCATCACAATGTCTTAGACGAAAAATCATTGGGGCAACATCTCTACCAGGTGAAAACTGGCACACTACTTGAGGAATAGGTGTCATCTGTGTCATTGTACGCAAATTCTTAAAGTACACCTAAAGATTCAATCTGGCCCTGGCGAGGTGGCTCAGTTGGTTGGAGCACAGTTGAGCACACCAAAAGGCAGCAAGTTAATCCCTAGTCAAGGCACACACCTAGGTTGTAGGTTCAATCCCGTGGTCAGAATGTGTACGGCAGGTGACCAAGGGAGGCAACCGATCGATGTTTCTCTCTCACATCAGTGTGTTTCTCTCTCTCTCTCTCTCTCCCCCTCCCTGAGAGAGAGGGCATAACTCCCTCTCTCTCTCAAATCAGTAAAACATATCCTCAGGTGAGGACTGAAAAAAAGGGAGGGAGATTAAATCTTTCCATCATTTGAACTAGACTAGTATTTATATGTACTTATAAGTTACATTTCTATTTATATTTATATAGTAAACTCTAATGCCATTTCTAAAGGCTCTGTGAATATTCAGTTCCACAGTAATTTTCAGAAGTAATAGAATCATGTTGAGGTACTAAGTAAAACAAAATACCAGTGAATTACATAATTCCTCTTGCTATATTATTCTACCCTTTTTTACCCTAGTAAATATCCTTAACAAAAAAAAAGGTAAGTGAACCAGTAATGGCCTTCAAGCCTAGGAAACACAGGAGCAGAAAAATTTAATCTAAAGGAAAAAAACCTCAAAAGCAAAATATCTATTTGAAGCAGTAAATTAAAGAAATCATTGTCATTGAAATAAATTACTGAAAATTAGCTGTAATTTCAAAATAATGTTCTCCTTTTTAAAATCTGAAGTGATTAGAATATACTATTGAGAAGATCTTCAATTTCTAGATTATCTGATTATGGATTCCACAGTGTCAGTTACCCCACGTAATAGAAGATTTAAAGTAATAGTTACACTGTGAACTTCTAAAGTATGTATGAACCCAAAAACCATAACAGAGAACTTTTAACACACCACAACTATCAAGTCCCCAAAGTCAGTCACATCTCTATCAGCCTCATAGCTATTTCTGAGATTAGTCTGATTCATGACCCAGATAAATTAACATGTCACTCAACCTTAATTTCATTTCCACTGTAAAAATAAAATAAATACTCAATGTTAATGCATATGGTATCTCTTAGAAGTTGAATACCACATAAAACACATTTAAAAACAAGATTGTATATCCTTTGGTTGCAATTAAAAATGGGATTGTTTTCTTCATTTTTCCCCAATATTTTATTGTTAGCATATAGGAACACAACAGATTTTTGTACATTGATTTTATCCTGCAAATTTACTACATTATTTATTGTTTCTAATCATCTTTTGGTGGAGTCTTTTGGGATATGTATGTATACATATATATATGCCCCCCCAAACAAAATTTATTTATAAAAATTTGTGTATTTATTCTTACATTTAAATTTCAGTCATCTTCAAAGTACTCTCCATTTGATGCAATACACCTACCGAGATGTTTTTATCCATTGTATTTATCCATTTTGATGCCTTTTAGTGCTTCTGCCGTTTTTTTGTTTCACCTTTTCCACATCGGCAAAATGTTTCCCTTTGAGGATTTCTTTCATCTTGGGAAACAAAAACAAAGTTGCTTGGGGCGAGATTGGGTAAACAGGGAGGGTAAGGTACAGGGGTCGTGCCATTTTTTGGTCAAAAACTGCTAAACACTCAGTGTGGTGTGGGCAGGTGCGCTCATAAATCACCCATCATGAAATGGGCAAAGGCATTGAAAAAAGTCTTCAAAAAAACATTACTGAAGTTGAACATAGCCTCTTACAACAACTTTCTCTGGCACACTGATACAGATGGGTTCTATAACACTCACCTGGTGGGGGAAGCCTGTACTACGAGGGGCCCACCCTCCGGAAGATAGTTCCAGGTTTTGGGGGGTTCCCCCTCATATATTGAGTTGGCCAAAAAGTCTGTTCGGTTTTTCCCATAAAATAAAAGACATATTTTTCATTTTCACCAATAACTTTATTAATTTGGATATTTTTAACATGTCAGCTATCTCCTGCATAGCATAATGTCTCAATTAATGTCTTGATTTGATAACTGGTCTACCCAACTGTGGAGCATCATCCAGTGAGAAATCTCCAGAAAAAAAAACTTTGCAAACCACTTTTGACATGTTGGATCCACCACAGCACCTTCTCCATACACTGCAAAAAACTTTTTTTGTGTTTCAGTTGTATTTTCACCTTTCTTGAAATACTAGAGCATAAAATGCTGAAAATGTTGCATATTTTCTTCCATCTTCAATATTAAAATGGCCACACAAAAATTCACCAATTTTGACAATTTTTTAATGCACACTGATTATGACAGCTGTCACAATACAATCTAACAAAACTGTTTTGAATTAACTTAAAGACAACTAAATGCTATTAGAGCCATCTTATGGAGAAAACCAAACATACCTTCTGACCTATCTGATCTATATATGTTTATGTCATCTGCAAATAGTGACAGTTTTACTTCTTTATTCCCTGTGTGGTTGCTTTTTATTTTTCTTGCCTGACTGCTCTGGTTAGGACTTCCAATACTATGTTGAATAACAGTGGTGAGAGTGGGCATCCTTGTCTTGTTCATGATCTTAGAGGAAAAGCTTTCGGTTTTCCCCCATTGAGTAGCTGAGGGTTTGTCACCTATGGCGTTTATTATGTTGTGGTACTTTCTTTCTAGGCCCATTTTATGGAGTGTTTTAATCATAAATGGATGTTATATCTTGTCAAGAGGGTTTTTTTGCATCTATTGATATGATCATGTGATTTTTATGGTGGGGGTCAAACATATGATGAGAGAAGGAGCCTAGATTCTGGGTGTGAGCACACACAGAAATACACAGGTAATGTGTTATAGAATTGTACATCTGAAACATATTTGCCAATAAATCTAATTAAATGAAAAAGGAGAACAGAAACAGGATACATGTTCTATGCTTCAGTGTTTGTGCATTTCTAAAGAAGTAATGTCTGTAAGGTATTTGCGGAGAAAGAATGAGAGTGAGCCAGAAGTAGGGCAAGCAGGTTTATTGGGGAGCGCTGTCAGGCGTGGTTCACTGGTCCAGGGGAGCACGAGCCAGGGAAGTCTCGACTCCTCTGTTCTTGGGAAGGAGTTTTGTACAAAGAAACGCGGGTGAGGGGTAGCATGGCCATCCGGGATTGGTGAGTAAGGGGTGAGGTGTCATATGACTTTGGGGGAGGCTTAGCTTTATCTCTCGGTTTCTTGGTTTCTTGCACGGGAACTGGTACAGCTTCTTTTGTTTCCCCCGCCAACCTTACAATGTCCTTACCTAGTTTTTATTTAAAATTAGCAAAGCACATGATGATAAAAGAACTGGTATTTTTCCTTCTTATACTTTTCATTAAGTAATTCTTTAGTTGTATTATGCACATTCATTACTTTACATCCTTTATATTTATTTAGATTAGTCCTTCAGAAAAAATGTTTAGATTCATCCAGGAATTTTATAAAGTGAATGAAATGCCTATCCCAACCTCCCCAAGAAGAAAGGCTTCTAAGCGTAATTATATTTGTGCATCTTTCTTATCATTTGGAAGTCATAATAGCAACATTTGTAGATCAAAGCCATTCTCTTAAAAAAATGAAATAGGGACTATCTAATTCCAGTTGCAAACTGCTGACGAATTTTACTTTGTTTCATTAACAGTCTCCCTTAACAGAAATTCTAATTCATAGCAGAGGGCCAAGTTAAGGTCAGCAATTATGGCGGCAGAGTAGCAGAGACTATTAATGACAGGCAATACTGCAGCCACCTTAATGCCAGTGACAGCAGCTTTTGTCAGGCTGTTAAAGAGATCTGAAGTCTGCAGCAAGCAGCTTTCTAAAATCATCTGCTTACGCATTCTATTTCACAGCATAAACAGCTTAATGTGAAGATATGCACAGTCCTGATGAATGGAGAAAACTTTTCCTGGCCAATAAATAAACAAATAAATAAAATCCTTGAATTGCTATGCAGTTCACTGGGACAGTCTTTGTTCTTTTCTTTCTTTCTTTTTCTTTTTTTGAAATGAAGAACACATTTGGGCATAAAATCAAGGCAAGAAGATCAGAGGACTAAGAAGAGTTGGTTTGATCATTGTACCTGTGTCCACAGAGTCTTTAAAAGCCTTTCCAGGAATAGTCAAATGCATATTCAGTTTAATACTATTCACCATGATTAATGCTGGGGAATCTGTCTAAAAAAAAAGGGAGACTTCTGCATTTCTCAAGGTCCCAAAAGGTAAAACAGATTCACAATGCCTTCTGAGCCTCAGTTTTCTCATCTCCCAATGAAAACACTTCCTACCTTCTCAAAGTAAAAGTGAAAGCATTGTCAGTGGAAATCACACTCTTCCACAGGATTACAAGAAAAGCATTTCAGGAACCCACACACAGTCTTGTGGTAAAGTTTATTTGGGTGAAAGGCTGCCCCTGTGTCCCATCTCTGTCCACTCCCCATGGAAAAAGTCTAACCATGTCTTCAGCAAGGCCAAAACAAAAGTCCAGAGTTTCTGCTTCACATTAACTTGGTCCTTTGCAGCCTGTGTGTTCTACTGTGGGCCCACATGGTTGCATGTGTTCCCAGGTGAGAAAAAATATAAATGCATGGGTGAGTGTGGGTCACCAAGTGAGTGAGAGAGAGAGAGACACACAGACAGACAGACAGACAGACAGACAGAAAGAGAGAGAGTACACTTCTTTGTTCCCCTGATGTTATAACCAGGAGCTTTTTCAAAATAACCAAGCAACTTCCCAACCTTTCATGGGCTTTTGATGGGTCCACATCCTAGTTAAACTGACAGGTGTCTGTGGTCAAGCACCTCTCTATGCACCCCCCAAAATCTGGTACCAGAGGGTGGACAGTGCTCCTGGGGACATCCCCTGTGCTCAGAGGATGAAGTCTCCTTGGTGGCGGTCCCCTGGAGTGTGTGAATGGGTCTGCAAAGGCCATAGCTTCCTGACTGAGCAAGCAGGCTTCTACTCCCAGGTTTATTAAGCTCAATGTCTAATTCCCTTTGTTCTCTTTCTTATTAATAACTAGTTAGCTACCAACACCTGATACAGTAATAGCCCACTTTCCTTAAATATACTTAACCAGTTGTAAAAACCATGAGCTGAATATTTCCCAGTCCCCAAGAAAAAGAAGCAACAAAAATAAATAAGAGCAACTAAAAATGAAACTAGTAAAATGAGGTTGTATTTATCAATTTCACTAATCAGGGAAAAAAGAGTGATTATTCCCTAGCAGGTGGTAATCATTTTATTTAAAACTAGTCCACAAGTAAAACTTTAAAGGATAGGAGGAAGGTGAGGAGTGGCGATAAGAGGAGGAGAAGAGAAAGAATAGGAAAAAGAGAAAACTAAAGGAAATACAATGCATAACAAAATCCCAGGCTGAGTGAATATAAAAGCATAAAGCTAATGAGTCAAAGCCTAGACTTGTGTCCCACCCTGCATCATGGCCCGAGGCTCTGCCACCCAGCACATGGTGTGTGTCCTAGGTCAAAGTGGCATGACTCTGCAAGAGAGCGGATGGTGGTGGAAGGTCGTGGAAGGTCATGACTTGGAAACCATTTCAAACAAAAATCAGGGCTTTTTTGCTTTTTAATACCAGAATAAAGTAAGAATTTTATAAAACAACATTAAACCTTGCCAAATGCAACAGTCTAATACCTATAAAGTTGAACCATATAAAATTGCCTCTTAAATGGTAAAATATTGCTCATTTCATGTGATTAAGCTAATATTTTAAATTACTGTGTTTCTTCCCTTCACCTTGCCCCTTATTCAATTTACTTTCTGAAAAATATTCCAACCCTGAATTAATCATTCCAATTATATAGCTCTGTGTTTATATTCAGCCAGTTGATTCTGCTGAGAAAAATATTGCATAGTCATGTATATTAATACTACTTAAATATATACCTTTCAAAAATAATCCTCAGCCTTTCTGGCAGCCATGAAAATGTGCCTCTCAGATTTCCTGCTGTGAGGAACATAAATGGCTAATGTCCCCAGCTCCTGGGCTCTGAATCCACCACTGTGTTTATAAGTGTTGCTCCCAGCCAATGATGGAGCACGCCACAGATTTAATGCAAAGACACTTATCCATTTCTAAGAGATGTAGCACTCCTCTGACATGCAGCTTTGGCTTGATGACTCCCCATCAACCTAGCCAAAACTTTCTAGAACCATACTGCAATCTGAGACTACCTAGCCCTCCTTCTTTTCCTCCCTCTTGCATAGCACTCAGGTGTACATGTTGATCTGAAGACTTTCCATGTTCTCTGGCTCCCTCCCATATTTCTTCATAGATGATTCCATCCTGGCATCTCCTTTTCAGAGGGTCTAAAATAGAAGGAAAATAGTGAACCAAAGAGAGAACTGTAAGAGGAAAGGACAGAAAGGGAAACAAGGACATATTAACCTTATGGGCCATGGAAAGAAAGATGCATTTTATTCTATTTGCCATCGACAGCCATGAGATGATTTTAAGTAGGGTGACCCTACACTTTAATATCTAAAGCATAATTTAATAGTGAACAGGAGGCTCTGATTTCTAGTTCCTTGTGTAAGGAGATTGGAAGTCACCAATCTGTCCTAACAAGTAAAAAGCTGAACATACCAGAAAAGCAGCAACTCTTCTTGATCCATAACAGAGAAGGCAGCACAGGGCAAACCACTGCCCTTAAGACTGGAAAGACAGATGCAAATACAAGGAGTCTTAGCTACCAAAGAGAAAACCTCAGAGGAAACCAGTGCCTGGGTAGGAAAACCTGAACTGTAACTGACGACCTGCTGGAGGCTGAATGCAGAAAAGTCTGAAAGTTAAAAACCCCAAGGAGACCCAAAATATTGTGAGATTTACCGTCAGGAGCTCCACCAGATTCCAACAGTGAATATCAGAGGAAAATCCCCCTCTGGCTCCAGCAGGGGAAGGGGAAAATGAACCATTTTGAAGGAGGACATACAGAAGGCCCAGAGACATGTGAAAGGATGGTCACCATCACTAGCCATCAAAGAGATGCAAATTAAAAACACAATGAGATACCACTTCACAGCAGTCAGAATGGCCATCATAAACAAATCAACAAACAACAGGTGCTGGCAAGGTTGTGGAGAAAAGGGACCCCCAGTGCACTGTTTGTGAGAATGCAGACTGGTGTAGCCACTGTGGAAAACAGTGTGGAGTTTCCTCAAAAAACTAAAAATGGAACTGCCCTTTGATTCAGCAATTCTACTGTTGGGGTTATACCCTAAGAATCTTGTAACAGCAATTCAAAAGAACCTATGCACCCCAATGTTCATAGCAGCATTATTTATAACAGTCAAATGCTGGAAATATCTTAAGTGCCCATCAGTAAATGAGTGAATAAAAAAAATGGTACATTTACACAATGGAAAGTACTACACAGCAGAAAGAAAGAAGGAGCTCCTACCCTTCACAAAAGCATGACTGGGACTGGAGAACTTTATGCTGAGTGAAATAAGGCAGGTGGTGAAAGACATGCCATATGATCCCACCTTTAACAGGAACCTAATCAACAAAATGAACAAGCAAGCAAAATATAACCAAAGACATTAAAATTGAGAACTGGCTGACAGGACCAGAGGGGAGAGAGAGGGGATAATGGGGGGGAAAGGTGAAGGGTTTACAGGAACAAGTATAAAGGACACATGGACAATAACAAGGGGGGATGGAAATAGGGGAAGGAGGTGGGGAGGGCTGGGGAGGAAAGGCAGAAAACTGTACTTGAACAATAATAAGAAAATGGAAGAAGAAGAAGAAGAAGAAGAAGAAGAAGAAGAAGAAGAAGAAGAAGAAGAAGCAGCTGACAGTAACTGGAAGGGAGCAAGGAGGCAGATAACGGGGAAAGAAAAGGAAGGGTCAAGTCAAGGAACATGTATAAAAGACCCATGGACAAAGCCAAAGGGGAGATGGATTGAGAATGGGAAGTGGTGGTGGGAAAATGGAGACAATTGTACATGAACAACAATAAAAGATAAATAAATATATAATGTTAAAAAAGAAAAAGAAATATGCCATAGCATCCTGTTCTTAAAAAGGTCTGCCCTCAGGTAAAATTAGTTTACCGGAGTCTAACCTGCTATGGTTTTATAAGAACCTAACTGACCCAAGGGAAAGAAGGCTCAACTCCAGCCCACTCTGGTCATTCCATCCAACCTAAGAAGGGAGAAAAAACTGAGAAACACTTGTGAAGTTCACAGTCCAGAGGCCTAGGCTCACTAAAAGATTAAGAGTTAATCATAAGATTGTATACATCACTTCTCCTCTCCCAACACTTCACCACCACATTGTTGAAGGTCACTTTACAGCAGTTCATGTTACCCAGAAAATCATGTCTAGCTATCAAGAAAAAATTGCAAGGCATACCAAAAGAAGAAGAAAAATATTTGAAGAGACAGATCAAGCACCAGAACAAAGACATGGCAAGGATGTTGGAATTATCAGACCAGGAATGTAAAACAATTATGACTGATATGCTAATAAATCTAATGGATAAAGTAAATAGCATGTAAGAACAGATGAGCAATATAAGCAGAGAGGTGGAAATCCTAAGAAAGAACTCAAAAGAGATGCTAAAGATTTTTAAAAATTGTAACGGTTATATGATCTGATTCTCATAAAACCAATCTGGCTACTCTGTGGAAAATAGAGAATAGAAGGACAGGAATAGAAATGAGAAAACAGGAGGCTATTATGGTCTAGGCACATGAGAAAGCATGAGCTTGGATTGAACAAAATTTTTTTCTTTTTTTTAACAAATTTGCAACAAAGAAATAATTTTTAAATGATGAAATTCAGGAAATATTTTGAAGAAAAGCAACATGACTTGCTGATAAACTGGAAATAACTCCCAAATATTTTTACTTAAATAAATGAAGAGTGGATATTTTCATTTAAATGGGGAAGACCAGAGAATAGACTTCAGACATATTTTGAATACTAGGGACTCAAGAGTTTTGTCCTGGACATGATTATTTTGAGGTAGCAGTTGGACATCTAAGTTTAAGTGTCAGGGAGAAGTGAGTGTGAACCTCAGTTCAAAAAGTTGAGGTTAAAGATACATATGTAGGCAGCATTATTGATAGTTTTTAAGGCCAAGACCCCAGGATCTAACCCTTAGTACTTTAAATTTAGAGATTGGAGGGAAAAAAGAAATCAGAAAAAGATATGAAGAGTAGAAACTAATGGAGTGGGAGGAAAACCTAGAGAATGAGGTATTGAGAAATTTTTTTAGGAAAGTATGTCAAATGCTGCTGGGACTTTCACTTTAAATGAAGACAAAGATTTCTTTATTCAACATGGCAAAATGAAAATTATTTGAGATCATAAAAGCCATTTCAATAGAATGGTGGGGCTGCAGGACCAGTTGTGCAGTTCTAACCAAATGCGTTATGAAAAGGGGATAGTGATAAGGGAAGTAGTTGAGAAGAACAAGCATACAAGAGGTTTTTTTTTTCTTTTAGGTAGATTATTAATGTTCATGCCTCTGACAAGAGATAGAAATTTGTAATTCAAAATAGAGAGATAATTGCAGGAAGAGTCCTTGAATAGCAAGTGATTCGCAGCCTAAATGGAAATGATGACAGAGTTGGGGTTTTTTATTTTCTTACTCAACATTTTAACACCACTTGACAGCTGACCATCCCTTCTTGAGAAGCACCCCTCTCTTAGCTTCCATGCCTCCACCTTTCTTAATTTACCTCCTCCCTCTCAGTCATGCCTTTTTAGTGTCCTTCTCACACAACCTTCAAAAACTGGACTTTGTCCTGGGCTGTCTTGTCTGCTTTGCCTATACTCAGTGGGATGCTCACTAAGTCTCATGCCTTTATGTACATCCTACTCCCAAATATACCTCTTTGGTCTTGAACTCTCCCTTGACTTTCAGACTCCTATATGCAACTGCCCACTCTACATGGATGTTACAGACTTCTCTAACGTATACTGTTCAACTCTTTTTTTTACGTTATCCATTACCCAACTTTTCAGTGCTTTCCTCTCTCCTACTTCCAACAAACCTATTCTCCCATCATAGGAAACAACATCATTATTCACCTATTTGTTCAGGACAAATGTCTCAGGCTGCCCTTGATTTATTTCCTTTACCACTTATAGCCAATCAATCAATCACTTCAATGTCTTTGTTCCATCTCCAGTATATATGCTTAAGCCCTCAGTTCCTCTCCACCTCCATGATCTTAGTCTAAACCAGTCACTTCTTGCCTAAAGCTTTATAATGACATCCTATGTTGTTTCCCTACCTCCTTCTTTTCCTGCCCATTTTGACAGCTATTTTCCATAAGGTATTCACTTAAAACAAATTATATCACATCACTCCCCTACCTGAAATATTCATAACTTCCGACTGATCTCAGAATAAAATTTGAATTCCCCATCTTGGCCCTTGAGGTGCTATGTGCCTTGATTCCTATCTTCCTCTCCAACTTTGCTGATTCTTCTCTCTCCCTCTCACTATACTTTAGATACATCGGTCTGCTTTATGCTCCTCAAATATCCAAACACATTCTTTTCCTTGAGTCTTTGAAAATGCTGTTCCCCCTTCCCCTGGCCTTTACACAGCTGGTTTATTCTTATTCTTCCAGACTCAATTCAAACTTATTTCCTCAGAAATCCCTTTCCTAACTATCCTATCTTATGGCCCCACCACATGAACTTACTCTCTACTCAGTTTATTTTCTTTATAATGCCTGTGATTACCTTTTTGATTCATTACTATTTTTTTCTTTACCTATTTTTATTTTTTCCCACTTGTCTCCCTTGAACCCTGCTCTTCCAGCAGCATTTAGACTGATGCCTGGGACAATCTAATATTCAACAATTATTTTTTTGAGGATGAGTGAATAAACAAATGAACAAAGTTACAAAATAAATTTTGCTTGGAAAACTTATGACTAATCATTATTTCCTTTTAATCGCACAACCAGATTATTTAATTACCTGGTTGTTGTTGTTTTTTCATGGTACTCCATGGCAAACTCACCAATCTACCAATCCCAGAGTCTACTGTTTATATTTTATAAATTTCAGGATGACATTTTTTGTTTCCTGTCCATTTCCATTATATTCCTTACAAAATGAAGAACAATAAAGAACTGGTCATTGTTATGAGATGTTATCTTCAAATTCTTTCAGCTCATATACTTTGTCTGGGCCTGGATATGTAAGTTTACTGAAAAAACATGGATGCTCCCCATCACCTCACCTCCCTGAGACTTCAATTTCTCCCTAACACTGTGTATTCTGCCCTTTCCGATGTTAAGATTTCTCTTCTTGATGTAAAATGAAGATTCTATTGGAATTGTGTTTCTCTGTCTCTAATTCATCTATGAACATTACGTGATCTCTTTTAGAACTGTTGTCTTCCCTCCATTCTCTTCAAAACATGGCAACAAAAAAAGGTACGTAGACCAAGGGTTTGTTTTGTAATGTTCAACAATTTTTAAGGTTCCAAATGTACTTGAAACACTTCCAAGCAATTTACATTTTAGTATCTACAAAATAAGATATTTTGCTCCTAGAAAATTGTTTTATCTTTTTAATAGTTTATTTTCTATTGTATTTTTCCCGTTACCATTTATCTCTCTTATACCTCTTCTATCTCCACCCATCCTCTGCCCCATACAATCACCACACTGTTGTCTGCGTCCATGAGTCCTTTTCCTTTTTCCCTCAATCCCTCTACCCCCAACCCACAGCCCAGAGCTGTCAGCCTGCTCTCCATCTATGAGTCTGTCTCTATTTTTCTTGTTAGTTCAGTTTGGTCATTGGATTCCACATAAAAGTGAAATCATACGGCATTTCTCTTTCTCTGACTGGCTTATTTCACTTAGCATAATGATCTCCAAGTCCATTCATGTTGTTGCAAAGGGTAAAATTTTCTCCTTTTTTATAGTTGAGTAGTATTCCATTGCACAAAAAACAACCGTAGTTGTTTTATCCACTCACCTACTGATGGACACTTGGGCTGCTTCCAAATCTTGGTGATTATAAATAATGCTGCAGTGAACATAGGGGTGCTTATATTCTTTCAAATTAGTGTTTCGGGTTTCTCTGGATAAATCCCAGAAGTAGAATTGCTTGGTCATAATATAGTTCCATTTTTAATTTTTTGAAATAACTCCATACTGCTTTCCACAACAATCAGACAAGAAGAAGAAATAAAAGGCATCCAAATTGGAAAGAAAGAAGTAAAACTGTCATAATTTGCAGATGGCATAACACTGTACATAGAGAACCCTAATGATTCCACCAAGAAACTACTATAACTAATAAACAAATTCAGTTAAGTAGCAGGATACAAAATTAATATCCAGAAATCATTTGTATTTTATGTGCCAATAATGAACTATCAGAAAGGGAAATTAAGAAAATCATCCCTTTCACAATTGCTTCAAAAAGAATAAAATACCTAGAAATAAACCTAACTAAGGATGTCAAAGACTTGTGCTCAGGAAATTGCAAGACACTGAAGAAAGAAAGTGAAGAAGATACAAATAAGTGGAAGCATATGCTGTATTCATGGACACAGAGAATTAACATCATTAAAATATCCATACTACCCAAAGCAATCTATAGATTCAACACAATCCCTATCTAGATACCAATGATGTATTTCACAGAACTAGAGCAAATATTTCAAAAATTTATATGGAATCACAAAATACCCCAAATAACAACAGCAATCTTGAGAAAGAGCAAAGTTGGAGGAATCATGCTACCTCATATCAAACTATACTGTACACATAGATCAAATGAACAGAATAGAGAACCCAGAAATAAGCCTATGCCTTGTGGTTAATTAGCATTTGACAGAGGAAGCAAACACATACAATGGGCTAAAGACAGATCAGTCAAAAAATGGTGTTGGGAAAATTGGACAGATGCATGCAGAAAAATTAAACTACCTTTTTATGTCACACATAAGAATAAGTTCAAAATGGATTACAGACTTAAATGTTAGACTTGAAACCATAAAAATCCTGGAAGAGAACATAGGCATTAAAATCTCAGGCACTGCTAGTAGCAATATTTTATCTGATATGTCTTCTCAGGCAAGGGACACAAAAGAAAAAATAAACAAATGGGACTACATAAAACTAAAAAGATTTGCACAGCAAAAGAGATCATTAACAAAATAAAAAGACAGCTCACGAAATGGGAGAATATATTCACTGATATATCTGATAAGGGATAAATATCCAAAATTTATAAAGAAATTATAAAACTCAACACCAAAAAAACAAACAATCTAGAGAAAATTTTTAAATACTAGGACTTTTATCAAGGACATCTAAAAGAAAAATAGAGACATCTGTTTTTGTTCCAGATACGTAAGCCTCCGAAAACATCAGAGTGGAATTAAATGAAGGAACTCAAAGAAAAGGTAGATGAAAAAAGTAAGTGTTATGATGGTGACACACATCGGTCAGTGTGGGCCACCGAGAAGGGCCACCCAGCCCACCTGAGGAGGAAGCAGGGCACACTCAGACAGGACCTCCCAGGGAAGGTAGCGCTTCCTTGAGCTGAATCATCAGGAAGGGCAGGTAGAAGACTGGGGGATGAGGAGCACGGAAAAGGATATGCTGGGAAATAGTATGCTGATCAAACAGGTCATCACAAAAACTGAGACGAAATGAAGTAACATTTACCCTAGTGAAGGTGAAGGGTGAGAGGAAAAGAAACAAAAAAGTAGCACTAAAGATCACTAGCATAATAATAGAACATTAAAATTAGTTCATGTGATAATTTAATGGTTAAAGACAATAATTTAGCTTAGTATGCATAAAACATAAAAAATAAATAAAGTCAAAATATACCAATTAAGAAAAAAATTCTAGGAGATAGCAAATATTGCTTTTGAAAAAAATGGCAACATACTGAACAAGCGGGAACACAGAACTAAGGGAGGACCTGGGCAACAATATATAAATGCATATACATTTTACATTTTACAATTACATGTTATATATAGCAATAATATATGATACATTTTACATGTGCACAAATATATATGTGTGTACATAAAGACTTACATGTATATGTTTATATTTTACGTCTATCTTTGTATCAGCTGTTATGCTATCTTAGAATTTATTTATCTCAGCAGAGATTTAAGAAGGGATTTTTTATGTGCATCCCTACTTATATTTCTTAGTGTATTTGGGTTAGTATAGGTCACCCTGAATTTTCTCATGAACTTCAAAAGCTCCTAATTTTTGAAAGAGTTGATTCTCTCTTTGTAAATTGGTGTGTGGGATGAATTTACTCGTACTGATCTTTCAGGAAGAAGTTTTAAAGGCACCAAACCAAACAATTCCCTTACTGGAAATTGCAGTGCCCTCAAGCGCTGGAATGTGTGGGTAGCGTGTTGGATGACATTAGTCAAAGCTATCAGCAGTGGAGGAGGGACAATATCAAGTAATGTCAGAAACAAAGTAAGTTGTCGGTCAGTAAATGCAGGGATGTACTGATAAGTGTTACCTTGTGGAAAATCAGATGAAAGAGCAAGAAAGACACTTCGGTAAGCTTAAATTATTAAGAGTGTCATGTGAGGTTCCTCAAGCACTTTGTGGGACTAGGTAAACTAAGAAGGCTAACGGGTCAGCCAAAATGAGTATGTGCTCCTTACTCTTGTTCTAAGACTGGGACCTCCTGCTTATACTACCTGCCAGGGAAGTGATGACTAATTAGAAATGGAGCAATATGTTCTAGTTAGCTCATCCTTGGGGAAAGTTCTGGGAGGGGCCCACCGAATTAGTGAAATGAAGATTCCAAATGACACAGGGAATGAATTTGGGTTTTATAAGTCAGCACCCTCACTGTGGCTGGATGCTTGGGAACACCTCAGGTATGGCAGACCCCACGTTCCCATGGCTGACTTGTTCATAATCTGTACAAATAAACAAAAGTAGTTTTGTACACTTAATGAAATGTGTTCTACCATCTGTATCATTATTAGAAAGGAATTTTAGCCAGAAAAAAAACTTAAGTTCATTTCCTGGTAGCTTGACTAAATTGGCTTGGGGTTGGATCGATTGCCGCTGTCTGCTACTTAGATTGCTCACCCTATTGCTTGTTAACAGCACCCAGGAAGGCCAGCCCCACTCAGAGTGGACAGGGCGCATTCCACCAGGGGTCAACAGACTATTGTGCAGGCACTAAACTGTTCATAAAGAATTTGCAAAATAACTGCAAATTTTATGTATTAAAAGCAGAATAATTTTTTATATTCAGTATTGTATCAATAATGTATAAGAACAGAAAAAGACACGCTTGTCTCTAGTGGTAGCAGTACACAGGGTTTTTGTTTTCTTAGTTTACATCAGAAAATTTTTCTATGAAGAGCGTATATTACTCACAAATAGAGAGTAAGGAGACTTTTAGGGTCTCAGAAAGGATAACAGTAAGCAGTTTCCTTCATTTCTTTCTGTGTATGCTTCCTTAATATTATTAATGATAAGACATGACCCAAGGAGAAGGGAGAGGGGCATAATGGTGGAAAGAAGAGGACGGGGCTAGTTACAGAGCATGTATGAAAGACGCACAGACATGGACAATAGTGTGGGGGTGGACTGTGGGGGTGAGGTGGGGTTGGCGGAGGAAGAAAAAGGGGGAAAAATGGGACAACTGTAATAGAGTAACAATAAAAAACCTTTACAGAACTCAAACAGAGAAAATACCTAACAAAAGTGTGAATTGTGCTTCTGCTTATACTTCCATCTCCAAATGCTGACTCACCCTATTTCAAAGTAACATTTTTATGAAAAGTAAGCAAAAACACAATTTGTAAATTTTATCCATGTTTTTTCTTGATACAAAGGTTTCCTAACATAGTAAACAGAGGCTTAAGGGGTTTTTTTCCTCTTCTATCTTTCCTTAGTGTGAACCTTTCATTTCCAATAGAACACATGACATGTCCAGCAATCTAAAACTCCACTCAGAAAGTGGAATTGATGCCGCCACCTGCCCTAAGTCCCACTGCTAGCCAGCCAACAAAAAGGCAGAGGTTGGCCACAGCTGACTTGGTAGCTGCAGTACGTATTTGTGCTCCATATTCTACCCCTTCCCTGACAACTCGGAGCTGCAGACTTCTGAGATTCAGATGCTCCTCAAAGACAAGTTGCTGTAGCTCTATTTCTGTGATAAACCGAGAGATGTTTAATAAAAGGAAAGTCCCTAAATCCAATTCACTCAATCTTTGAGCAACCAGGGCATCAGATATAGGAGCCACAAGACTTGCTGTGCCAGTCTGCCTATTTTCGCATCCTTAAATTTGAGGATTAAGCTAGGACTCCAGTGTCATTTCACCCTGTGGGGTGTTCACTCACTTATATCTTCTCTGTGTTCTATAAACCACCTAATTACAATAGGATTCTGAGATCACCAGCTTATAGCACTAGGTCCTGAATTTACTCCAACAAGAGTGTGGAATATAGACCCTGAAAAATGCCCCTGTGCAGTGGGGATGATGAGAAGCAACCTCCTGGGACAACCATTGCTCCCACTGCTCAAGCTAAGATTGAGTAGAAGCCACAGAACTGGTGAAGTTAAAAGTCCTTAAAAATGATTAATTACTAAATTTCTTTAATCCTATATCACATTCTCAAAATAGTCTGAATGTGAAAAATTTTATAGGATCAAAGACATTGTGTTGCTCTGAGACAGAATAAATCCTAAGAAGCAGAAAGAGAAGGGTTGTTTTGACCAAAACTCTACAGCAACTAGAATTTAATCTGGAATTTGTATTATTTCTTACAACAACTAAGTACTAAAACACTCTTAGATAATTAGTTTGTGCAACAATGTCTTTACTGTTTGTTTCTTTGAAAATTTTACTTCTGACAACAGTTCCATGTATTTCCTCTATGTTCAGTTATCTAATCTAGTACCAAATCTCTGGCAATTTTATGCCTATCCCAGGGGATGAAATGGAGAACTTGGAAATTTTTGCTCCACTCTTCTACTGCAGATTTCAGCATTAAACAAGGCTCAGATAAGGGGGCTCAAATAGTATAATCATCAGCCCATAAGACAGTGAGAGTGTCACATTCTATCAGGATTGTCCTATCTTCATAGTCCCAGAACCTGAAAACCCTCCTGAGCAATTTACCTTAAAATGTTCTTCAGCATCTCTTTAACCCTGCAGAGGTCGTGGCTGATCTGAGAGATACAAACTGTTAAATAATGTTACATATATCAAGTGCATGGCTTCAAGGTCATGGCTAGCTGTTCATTTGTACATGACTAATGTTAAACCATAACATTTAAGCCATCAGGTTGGTTATAATATGTGTTTCATAAAGGTGTGTCATATTGGACAGTAAATTGTATTGGAGATATACTGCAAACTCTGAAGTCGCTGATGGTGTAGTTGGTTTCTGTCCCACAAACTTCAAAGTCAGTGTTGTATTGTCGTTGTTGTTTTTATTTACTATTCAAAATGGCTGGAAAAAATATATCGATTCTATAATCCAAGGTATGTTGAAGAACTTCAGCGAATGCTACTCAAATTGCTTATCAAAATATTTTTGCAAGTATTTTGAAAAGTACTTATGCCTTTGCAATAGCAACATTGTTTGCAATGATTGTTACAAATATTTTGCAAATCCAACTATTGAAGATTCTAATTAATTAATGTTAAAGACTCCTTTGGTTCTTGTAAGGTATTCGCTGAGGAAGAATGAGAGTGAGCCACAAGTCAGGCAAGCAAAAGTTTATTGGGAGCACTTCCAGGCGAAGTTCCCTAGTTCCACAGGATGTGGGCCAGGGAAGTCGCATCCGTTTGTTATTGGGAAGGAGTTTTGTAGGAAAAAACGTGGGAAGGGTCGTATGGCAATCGGGGATTGGTGAGTAAGGCGTGATGCAGGTGGGGTGAGGTGTTATGTGACTTTTTGGGGGGAAATTTGGCTTCAGGCTTCAGCTTCTTCTCACGGGAACTGGCACAGCCTCCTTTGTCTTCCCCACCAACCTTATGGTTATATTTTTTAGCAATATCCATGTTTCTGTTATTTGAAAAGAAAAATTTTTATTCTTTATATCTTTATATTTCTTTAATAATTCTAGATTGTAACTTAAAATAAATAAATTATGTATTTTATTATATAAATGTAATAAATGCCAACTTGCAGTGTTTTTATTTCTTTTTTACATTTCAGCACATACTGGGGATGTATGTATCTCTCAGATACACATGACCTATGTTTGCAATTCTTTGACCATGACCTCCGCAGTTTAACATCTTTCTAATTCTTTTAGTATTTAATTTTATCCATTACTAAGGAACCTCCCTTAAAACTTTATTTGAACACAATCATCGATTTAGGGAAATAAAAGCATCAAATAATTTATAGGAAAGATTTTACACATTACTTTTCCCCCAAGAAGCTTTATTAGCCTGTAAAAGATGATCAAAAGCTTTGAAAGAATCTAAATCCACCTAATCATAAGGGATTTTATACTGGCACATTCCGGAGCCTTGTTTATCCCACAAATAAAGCCATTCATTATGTGCTTTTGTTTCCCAGCATTTCATTAACTCATCTCGCACAGCACATCAAAAACAGTCTTTCCTGCTTTTTTTTACAATTCGGAAAGAAAGTTTGTCTACACTTAAGTAAGGCAAATGCATTATATTAACTACTATTGCTTAATGTCAGGCCTTAAAATTCTTGCCATGCCAGCAATGGAGCCTCTTCCCTTCATCTGTGCCTGCACTGCTAAAACAGAAGTTTTTCACCAAAATGTCTATTTAGGCATTTTCCATTAACAGGATGCCCATTACTCCTTTAGCAGATTGAATTCATCAGATTTAGGTCATGTTGGGAGGGGAGGAGAAATATTGGGCCCTACCTGTCTTAATCTGATTTTTAACATTAAAAATAATGTTCTTGTATTAGAAGGACCTCAGTTCATACAAATTTTGGGACAAGGTTGCCAAGAGATTAAATACTAGTAGAGAACTATTCATCCCTGGTTTAAATTCCAGAATTACCATACTGCACATTACTACTCTCATTTCATCTACAACATTTCAGCTCGGGCTCTGCGTTGGAGGCCCCAAGTCCACCCCCACGTTCAATGATTTGCTAGAATTCACTGACCTCTAGCTGGGACATATAGCTGTGATTTATTACAGTGAAAGGACACGAAGCAAAAACAGGAAAGGGAAAAGACACATGGCGCCAAGTCTGGCCGAAGTCAAGCACAGGCTTCATTCTCCCTGCCTGCGGAGTCAGATGAGCGGACGGTCCCTATGGCACCAGACTGTGCGACACATTTGAAGTGCTGTCAGTCTCATTAGGGACGCAGCGCCTAAGGTTTTTGTTTTGGACCGGTCGCAGGGGCACCTCTGCCTAGCACATACCAACATTTCAGAGCATTTCCGACCCTCAGAATGAGCACAGGTGTGAACGCGTAAGGCGCATTGTTCAAGCAAACGTTTTGGGCTCAGGGAACCACCCTTATCAGTTATGGAATGGAGGAAACAATCCCAAAATCTGAGACCCAGAAACCAGACACGGACTAACCTTTTGAGCAGACTTTCCTAATCATAGCAGTCCTGACCAGCTAGCTATGTAAACTCTTCCGTATGGTTTCCCCAACCCCTGGAATTTAGATCTTGCTTGAACCTCCTTCCAAATCCCTTGCCCCCTATAAGATTAAGCCTCCCAAATGTTTGCAAACTGCCTAGGGCCCTTTCTCAAGGTCTTCAGCCATATTTTTCACTTGATTGTTTTGCCTCCACTGCCTCATCAAAGCCAGGAATCAAAGCCAGGACAGCTTTGTGCTCCTTCTGACGCCAATATTCAAGGTGCAGTTCAAGGTACTGGCCAAGAGCCAGTTCAAAGACCTACACACATTTGTGATGGTTATCCCCCCTCACTTTTTCCCAGACCTGTCCCTCTCGCCACATTCTTCTCTCACTTCCAGCAGTGTTTTTTCCGTTAAAATAGGGGTGGCAACCAGACAGAATTATTTTAAGACTTAAAACATGCCCAGGCAATTCCCAAGAGGGAATACACCGTACATAATGGCAGGCTTATGAAATTCTCCAAAAACTCATCTCTAAAAAACAAAGAGTTGCTTTGGCACTTATTTCAGTTACTTATCAGGCTCTTATATAATCCCCTTCCCTAAGAGTTCTGCTGAGCCACCTGGACGGTAAGCACAGATTGGAACATTTTAATATACTCCACATAAAATTATCCTCAGGGGATTTCCGAGATGCTCCTAAATTTGCAAGCAAGAAAGGAACCTTTTATAGAGATCTGTGGCCTCAAGAAAGAAACCTTTGGCAGGAACTGCTCCTCTGGAGCACCATTTGACATTGTAATTTTGTAGCAATCTAATATTTAGGAGTATTAGCATGGCTCAAAATTCACTCCTTGCAATATCAGGTCTTTGCAACACAACAACATCTCATTTTTCCCATATCTATGAAACTGAAGCTGCACTTTACAAACTGTTTCTCCCAAAGATTATTTTTAATTCAATTTAAATTAAGCAAATGTTCATTTGAGCAGCTAAAACTCTCTGAAGGACACTTAAATTAATGATACTTATTTAAACATTCATATACTCATATGCAGTTCTCCTGATTTATCCTCCAATCAACATAATTCAAAATTATATCTATGGAGAGAGTTAGTTAATTCCTATATTTTACTACAGGAAAAAACATTTATTTTGAGGATTATTATTTTAAAGGAAAATGAAATGATTGAAATTGACTCCTAAATTTTTACCTCCACACTATACAGTTACAAACCTTGAGTAAAGCTTCAAAACCTAAAATTCTTGTTAAAAGCAAAAAAAAGAATGGCAAACTTCTTAATAAAGCCTCATTGAAATAAAGCTGCATCGAAAGCACTGGATTTGTGATGCGGACACCGGCCAGCAATGTCCATGTCATTATGGATGAATTAAAACATACACACAGACTACTGAGTCTGGTGGAGGAATAAGGATGACAGCATGGCTTTTCTCTCAAGAGGAGCCAAAGCCTTGGCCTCCACCATCACAGGCCTTTATTCTAATAATCCCCTTACATTCCAAGGTCATTCTTCCTGACTATCCCGGTTACAACAAAGGAGCCAATGCCCCTCATTACATCACAGAAGAAGGACATTAGCAAATGAATAAGCAGGCAGTTACACTGGGCCTGCAAGGTACTTGCAGGGTTGAGGGGGTTTTAGGCAAAGAGCAAATCTGAAAAACAGCCTAAGTATATTGCAAATCTGATTACCCATGAAAGAACCTATCTGTGGCCATGGGTCCTGTGCATCTCCGAGTGGGAGCTGGGCCCACACCACGCAGAAGGGTCTGCCACAGATTTGTCTTTGAACTCTGTCTCAACACATGTAAGTTTCACTATCTTAATCTACAGACAAGAACAATGAAGAATAAAGAGAATATAAATAAGCCCTAGCTGATGTGGCTCAGTGGATTGAGCACCAACCTGCAAACCAAAGGGTTGCTGGTTCAATTCCTTGTTGGTGCACATACCTGGGTTGAGGGACGGCTCCCATTTAGAGGCAAAGAAGAAGTAACCAACTGATGTTTCCCTCCCTCTTTCTCCCATTATCCTCTCTCTGAAATTAAATAAATAAAATATTTTTTAAAAAAGAATATAAATGAAAGATGTAAATCCAATCTATAAACTGGGTGGTGACATAGACATTAAATTATAATTATGAAATAAATAGGATCAACAAATCTTCATTAACTTCTTGAGTTTCCATTAGCTCTATCCGCATTTTGCATTAGGATAATATTCCTGTCATATCTTTGCTCTTAGGACATGTTCTTTGAAGGCCAATTCACCTTTCAGTTTTTTTAAGGTTTTATTTATTTATTTTTAGAGAGAGGGTTAGGGAGAGAGAAATAGATTGAGAGAAACATCGATGTATGTGAGAGAAGCATTGATTGGTTGCCTCTTGCAGATGCCAAATGGGTACCTGGCCCACAACCCAGACATGCGCCCTGATAGGGAATCAAACTGGCAACCTTTCAGTTTGCAGGACAGTGCCCAACCACTGAGCCACACAAGTCAGGGCAAAGGCCAACTCCGCTTTGTGGCTATCACAAAGCCTAGAATGAATGATGTTTTGCATAATATAAGGATGCAATAAGTACTAATTGAATTAGTATAGAAATTAAAGTGTTACTCTGTTTTTCATAGTAACCCATGCTAGTAGATTAAAAGAAAAGGTGCACATGCCATATTCAAATAAATCACAGATTTCCATTTTAAAACCTGGATGGCCAGAACATACATATCAATAGGCTTTTAATGCAGTGGGTTAAAAAAAAAAAGAAATGGAGAAATGAGGCAAGACTTAAAAATGCAGGTAAGTCTCAAATTTAGAATAGGTAGAATTGGTGGAAATCACTGAAGCAACCTGGGCACGTAGAATCAAAAATATAGTAAGAGGACCAGCAGTTGAAATCTGAAAAGCAAGTTGAAGCCAAGCAACATGTAGAAAATTATATATACAAATATACAGGGCTGGGCACAAATAATGCCCCCTTTTTATTACAAATCTTTCGTTACAAAATCATAAACCTGTAAGTCTGCAATATAACAATATCACACCCAAGCACACCATATGACATTTTAGGTGAAATGTTCAAATAAAAATTATAAATTATTACATCCATATTATTACCCTACCAACCACACTCAAGCAGGTGTCACTTCTGCTGGAGATATATATATACACACATACATATAAAATCTCCAACCATTTTTATCAAAGAGAATTTTCTTTTAAGCTCCCTGGGTCAGTAGGAAGAGCAATCCACAAATCTGGCCCACCTCAGGTTTATAGAAGATAAGTGGAAATGCTTGGTTGGACTGGAGAGTAAACAGCCAAAAGCAAAACCATTTGAGATTTATCCGTAAGGAAATTCTAAAATATAAACATAATATTTCCTATTTCTGTTTTCCCATCTTTGGGGAAAATGGACCATGCTTCTTTACATAGCAACCTTTCTTCCCTTCTTATAAAGTTGAGACAATGTGCGGGGGATGGAAAGATTTTTACTTCTGCGAAAAGCTATATCTCATCCAGTCACAGGAAGTATCCTGGCATCATCATTTGAAACACTGTCAGTGAGATCAAGCATAAAATGCAAACGTGGGTTTCCCACCAGCATTTTATACCAATATGGCATACGTACATGGTATACATACATTTATACGTACATGGTATAACCAAGGAGTAACCCAAAATCGTGACTTCCCAAAATATCCTCTAGTCCACAAAAACTGATGTTCCCAACATCGAAGTCTCTACTTTCAGTTAAGACACTGTCTTCAGGTAGCCCTTATTAAAATGCAAGTTTCCTAGAAACAGTAAAACATTAACCCACTGAATGGTTAGTCAAACTGTGGCCCATCAATACCATGGAATGCCACTCAGCAGCAAAAGGAATGAAGTACTGATTCATACAACTTGAAATGATAAAATTATAGAAATCCCAGTATTATGCTATAGTTTTGCACAGTCTTTAAAATTTGCCGCAATTCTCCTCTCCTCTACTGCACTATAGGTTTGTAAGATGTTACCATTGGGGAAATTGGACTAAAATGTACATGAGGTTTTTCTGTATTATTCCTTACAACTGCATGTAAATCTATAATTACCTCAAAATAACCACTAAACTGTACACAAGTTGCTTTAAGGGATGCTTTCCGTGAGTCCCCAGGCTGTTCTCACAAGACTCCATCTAGTCCACTCCGACATGCACTCCAACCACCCGACCCCAGGGCAAGTGTCTACGAAGAAGATCTGGTGCATCTGGCCATCAAGAGGGCACCTAAAGCTCTAGCAGTCTCCCCTCTCTCCTTGGTGGACAGAATTTCCGCTGATCTCCACCACTGGATGTTATGTGAGCACCACCTCTCAGCTATGTTGGTCTGGGCTGGGGAGTCCAGCAGTGGGCTTATTACCCCACTTTCCTCAGGGGCGAGCTTTGCAGCTGACATATCTCTCTACATACTCAGCCCTGCACGTGGGCACAGGGCTGGTCATCCTTCCTATCAGACTTGATGTGGCTTCTGTAATCCTTGGCTGTAAGACTTCAGTTCAGCTCATCTCCCATTGGTTATTCTGGATCATTTTTCTACAATTTACGTGTAATTCCAATCTGGGGCTGGGAGGGGGCAGGTGCAACTCCCACCTATTCCACCACCATCTTCAGTCTCCATTAAACATTTACCTTTTAAAATATTAACCCATTAACAGAATTTTACATACTGGATACACTCTTATCTGAAACCGTGGTCATGGGACAAAAATAAGCCAAATGAAGTTTGAGAAACCATGTAGTCTAGCAAAGGGCTTCAGAATTAGAAAATCTCCATTCAGACCCAGACTTGGGGCTGCTAGGTGCTATTAAATTAAGTGACCACTTGGGCCCTCAGTTTTCTCATATTTAAAATGGAGCTAGTAATGTCTCTTTTCAGGGTTGCTGTGAGAAATAAATTAAATAACCATTGCATGGCACCTTGGTTGGCACTCAGTAAATGGGAGCTATTACTGTTATCAGGTGAGCAACAAAGAGATGAAACATTGGAGCTTCCCAAAAAGGACAAAACTGTGGGATATACTGGAAGGGATCCTGGATGCTCAAGGCAGCATGTGGCAAACAGGTGCTGGAGCACTGTGAGGACCAAATTATTTACAATACCCACTTGTTTATTTCCTGCTGGAATGATCCCCACTGATAGCTTCTTGGCCAGCTTCTTTTTTTTTTTAATATATTTTATTGATTATGCTATTACAGTTGTCCAATTTCCCCCCCTTCATTCCCCTTTGCCCTGCATACCCCCTCCCACCCACATTCCCTTGCCTTTAGTTCATGTCCATGGGTCATACTTATAAGTTCTTTGGCTTCTACATTTCCTATACTATTCTTACCCTCCCTCTGTCTATTTTCTACCTACCATCTATGCTACTTATTCTCTGTACCTTTTCCCTCTCTCTCCCCCTCCCATTCCCCTCTTGATAACCCTCCATGTGATCTCCATTTCTGTGTTTCTGTTCCTGTTCTAGACATTTGCTTAGTTTGTTTGTTTTAGGTGTGGTTGTTAATATCTGTGAGTTTGCTGTCTTTTTACTGTCCTATTTTTGATCTTCTTTTTCTTAGATAAGTCCCTTTAACATTTCATATAATAAGGGCTTGGTGATGATGAACTCCTTTAACTTGACCTTATCTGAGAAGCACTTTACCTGCCCTTCCATTCTTCTTTGCTGGATAGAGTAATCTTGGATGTAAGTCCTTGACTCTCATGACTTGGAATACTTCTTTCCAGTCCCTTCTTGCCTGTAAGGTCTCTTTTGAGAAATCAGCTGATTGTCTTATGGGAACTCCTTTGTAGGTAACTGTCTTATTTTCTCTTGCTGCTTCTAAGATTCTCTCCTTATTTTTAATCCTGGGTAACTTAATTATGACGTATTTTGGTGTGTTCCTCATTGGGTCCAACTTCTTTGGGACTCTCTGAGCTTCCTGGACTTCCTGGAAGTCTATTTCCTTTGCCAGAATGGGGAAGTTCTCCCTCATTATTTTTTCAAATAAGTTGTCCACTTGTTGCTCTTCCTCTTCTCCTTCTGGTACCCTATGATTCGGATGTTGGAACATTTAAAGATGTCCCAGATGTTCCTAAGCCTCTCCTCATTCTTTTGAATTCTTGTTTCTCCATTCTTTTCTGGTTGAATGTTTCTTTCTTACTTCTGGTCCACACCATTGATTCGAGTCCCAGTTTCCTTCCCATAACTATTGGTTCCCTGTACATTTTCCTTTATTTCACTTAGCATTGCCTTCATTTTCTCATCTAATTTGTGACCAAATTCAACCAATCCTGTGAGCATCCTGATGCTCAGTGTTTTGAACTGTGCATCTGATAGGTTGGCTATCTCTTCATCACTTAGTTGTATTTTTTCTGGAGCTTTAATCTGTTCTTTTATTTAGGCCTTTTTTTTTTTTTTTTTTTTTTTTTTTTTTTTTTTTTTTTTTTTTTTTTTTTTTTTTTTTTTTTTTTTTTTTTTTTTTTTTTTTTTTTTTTTTTTTTTTTTTTTTTTTTTTTTTTTTTTTTTTTTGGTCTCAGAGCTCTGTCTATGTATAAGGGGCAGAGCCTTGGGTGTTCATCAGGGTGAGGCAACCCATGTTGCTGCTTTGTGATGCTGTATGTGGGGGAAGGGTCCAAGAGGGAATAATGGCACTTGCTCTGCTCTCTACCAGATTTCAGTCACTTCCCCTGCTACCCACAAGCAAAGTGGGCCCTTCTGGTGCTGATTCCCAGGTGGGTTGGCTTGTGAATGTACTAGGACCCTGTGGGTCTCTCCAACAAACTCTCCTGTGAGGCTGGGAGTCTCTCCTGCTGCCACCTCAACCCCCACAGGTGTTTTCAATCAGAGGTTTGAGGCTGGCACTGGGACCCTGGGGTGTGAGGTCTATCTCACTCCCCAGGTGTTCCTCCTGGTTTATCCTCACATGAATGTGGGCCCGCTGGCTCCACCATCTGCCACCTTGCTGGGTCCGCCAGCTGATGCCTTGCCCACCCCAGTCCTCCACCACTGCTTTGCCGAGAGTCCTCTCTGCCAGGCTGCCTGTCTCCGCCCCTCCTACCGATCAGGATGGATGTTTCTTCTTTAACTCCTTGGTTGTCAGACTTCCATACAGTTCAATTTTCTGTCAATTCTGGTTGGGTTTTTTTTTTTTTGTTTTTTAAATTGTTGTTGTCCTTCTTTTGGTTGTGTGAGGAGGTATAGTGTGTCTACCTACACCTTCATCTTGTATTTGGCCAGCTTCTTCACTTCATCCAGGTCTCTACTCAGATGTCAGCCCATGGAGAGACTGAACCTGACTATTCTTTATAAAATAGCATCATCACTGTCTATGACACAACTTTATTACCACCTGAAAGGTATTTATTTGATATCTATCTATTCTTTACCCTAAGCTTTAGGTGCTGTTGTTGTTGTTTTCAGGACCCTGCACTAAGTGCTAAGAATAGTAGGGCAACCAAAAGCAGAAGGATTCTTGATCACTTGAAATGTTCAATCATTAACCAAATACATAGTTAATTACCAACTGAAATAATGAGCTATAAAGGGGAGAAGATAGGACTCTATACATGTATACAACAAAGGAATCTCCACTTATAAATGAAGCCAGGCCACCTGGTGTGTAGTATCTGGCCAGAGCACTGCCTCTCCTGTGCTCACTCCAATACCTGACAGAGTTCTCATTGTTTCACTTGGCAGCTCACTGAGGTTAAGATGGGACTTAGGGATGGAAAGAGAGGCTATGGTTCAATCTCAAAAATGAGTCATCTGCACAATGTTTTGGGCATTTGCTTGGATAAAAACACAAAGATTTTCCCATTTGACACTATTTGTTTTGTGTATATTTTTTATTCTTTCTAAGGAGAGGTGATTATGCTTGCCTAGGATTCATGCCTACTTGGTTAACATTCAGGATATAGGCATTAAGTAGGAAACATTTTTATAAAACAATGAGAACCACAAACACCTGTATCTACATGACATAACTACTAGAACTAAGAACTAAGACCACCAGGGTCAACATGACTATGTTTTTTGCCCAAAAAAAGCTAATAAACCAACGAATAACTTTACTGCTTTGAGATCCCTGAAAATTCATTTATGAGACAACACTCTGCTCCCTGGGGAGAGTTCTCTTCAAGACCTGCACATGCTTCATCCATCAAGCCAAAGCTTTTGTGTCATAAAATCTCCCCAGTCAACCTGTTCCCTGCTTTGCAAGGCCCATCTTAAATTCATCCAGCTCATTTTTATTAAACTGACTGAAAATATCACTTGTCACAAGGACAAAGGTAGCATCTACAAACCATCATTTGACTAACAGTTATTTTCTCTTTGGTCTGCTTAACATCCTTAAATGTACAATAAGAATAAGAATGCTTCAATCAAAAGTACTAGGTACGCATATGATTTCACTTATATGTGGAATCTAGTAAAGAGAATAACAAAATAGAAACCGACTCATAGATATAAAGAACAAACTGACAGCTGTCAGAGGGGAGGGAGATAAGGGGCTAGATGAAAAAGGTAAAGAGATAAAGCAAAAAAAGAAAAAAACCTCACAGACATAGACAACAGTATGGTGAATACCAGAGGAAAAGGGAAGTCGGGAAGTTGGAAGAAAGTAAAGGGGGTAAAATGGTGGTGAAAGGAGACTTGACTTGGGGTGGTGTACATACAATACAATATACAGGTGGTATATATATAGTTATATTAACCAGAGTCACCCCAATAAATTCAATAAATAAAAAATAATTTAATTTAAATTTAAAAATACTAGGTACCCTAGTCAAAGTTATTAGGCCTATTAAAAATGTCCAATATTTTAAACAATAAAGATGGAGACCCCAATTATTACAAGTGTGCTTATTCTGTTGACTTGATAAGGAAATAAAATAAAACTGACCTCTTTCCTATTCACCAGCATTTATAACCCTGAAATGTATCGCTGTATAATGTTGCATTTTCCTAGAATTTTCATCTTAAAATGAATTCATCTTTTACCACAAGAACTGTAAACACTGAAGATTCATTATTTATAAACCTGTAAATGAGAAAAATTTGCTTAGTTAGGATGTGGTCATTATATGCATATAAAAGAAAAAGTAGTCTATTAGCACAACTGCAAAATATGTATGATCACCCAGCACACTACAGTAAACCTTCAATGAGGAGAATGATTACTGAGTACGCAGAAGAAAGAAAAGGAGCTTAGGACTGGGGTGCTTACGAATGTCATTTCTGGGCTTGCTTTTTATCCATATAAGTATGCTATATTCAGGACTAAGTTCTTTCAACTTCCCTGTTTAAGATGTGAGTATCTGTAGTTCGTTTATTTGCTAATCAAGCTGCCATGTTGAGATTGCCCCTAAGAGTAAGATCTGGATGATGAGGTTCATTCTTAACCCAATGACAACCAGATTGAAGCAATCCATTGAAACAACTGGCAGACTTACCACTAGACAAAATCCAGTTTAAAAAAGGTAAATATAAAAATTTTATTTAATTCAAATTACTTTGCAAAATGTCTATATAAAGCATCAAAGAACAGGTAAATAATAGCAATAGAACTACATGATGTGTCCATAAACATATTAAAACTGAATATAAAAGTATCTGATTCTAAAAGTTATAAATGCTGAATGGCAACATATAATATTACTTCTTCCAGACCTAAAATTCTACAAATATCCTTATCTAATTTCCCCATTTTGAGCCACTGCCAAGTCTCTGTCAAGGTGATAACAAAATGAGTTCTAATAAACATACCTTTGCTATATTAACAGATTGTCTGATAAAATATTGGGTATTCAACAAGAGTACATATGTTATGACTCCACTTAGGAACAGTATTGAATAGCAGAAAGTATAAATAAGGACTGTATTAGTGATGGTGTTATAGATGAGACAGTTTTCTTTTTTATAATGATCTCTACTTTCAAATGGTCTGCATATTCTTGGTTCATATTTTTATTTTTAAAAAAAGTTAATATTTTGAGGACCTACACAAACTAATTGTCTTAATTGATTATTTTAAATCTCAGGCCAGCAATTGTCATTTACATTGAACCCAATGAATTACTGAAGCAATATTACTGGTTAACATTTGTTGGAATAAGTTTGGGGAGTGGAGTCTGTTACTATGACACAAGGGTTCCTTTGGCATTCTCAGAATTAAATGGCATGAAAATATTCAGCCTCCCTCTCTTTCAAAATTGAAATTACTAATATAAACTAACAATGGCAATATAGTTTTACCAAAACTAACTGTACATAGAGAAAAAAATAGAAAACAGAAGGACTTCCGGTAAAGATGGAGGCATAAGTAGACACACTTCACCTCCTTGTGAAACCGCAAAGAGAATTACAACTATATCTCAAAACAAATTAGCAACCAGAGTTGTTGGAAAATCGAGCTGTATGGAAGTCCACCAACCAAGGATTTAAAGAAGCCACAGTCATCCAGAAGGGAAGCGGGGGTGGAGTCATGGAGATGGGTGCAAAGGCATGGAGATGCAGTGTGGTGCAGAGAGGAAACAGGTGGTCCCACAACCATGTATGGTGAATAAAAATCAGGAGAGATACCTTGGGAGTAAGTGATCTCAGCCCCAGACCTAACCACACAGCCCAGAGTCCCAGGGCCGGGAAGATAAATCCCCATAATTTCTGGCTGTAAAAAGTAATGGGAGTTGGGCTTGCAGAAGAAACTGCTAGATTTTTAGGAGAGTTCATTTAAAGGATCCCCACAGACTTAGAACTCATAATTGATAGGTACAAGTAGACAGAGGGATGTCAAGGAAACGGACAAGCCAAAGAACTTACATGCATGACCTGTGGACATGAACTAAGGGGGTTATGACTGGAGGGAAGGGGCATACCAGGCAGAGGGGATAAAAGGGAGGAAAACTGGGACAACTGTAATAGCATAATCAATAAGATATATTTTTAAAAAATAGAAAACAATGCCCTAATTTGAGTTGCTACTACATCAGTAATTTACAATCATGTCTACTTAAATGATGACCCAAAGTAATACATAGCCCAAAGAGAGTGTCTGTCACATGCTGAAAAGTTACCCCTTGAGTTCAGATGCTCACTACCAGGTTAAGTTTGTTAAGGTTTTTGTTTTGCTTTGTTTTGTTTCATTTTGGAGTGGAGTGAGTTTGTTTTTGGCACCTTTGCAAAGACTATTTTGCACATACATCATTTATATTCAAATTTACTATTTTTACTACTTTTAACACAGTTAATACAATTTAATCTTTTACAAAGAATAATTTACCCAATTCATCAAGATTTATTGGCTTGCTAGGGCATTTTTCTAAATTGATCTACTGATAAAATGGGTACTTCTGGGCTTCTTCTTGAGATAGAGTAAACGCAATGAGGTCAAATTCTAAATGTGATTTTTTTAAGAGGCTGTTCAATTCTATGTTACAAGACACATCAATATTCCTAATATATTCAAACCTTTTCAAGACTTCCAGGGCTCTGACTCTTCACAGTGGAGATGTCCAGTAAGGTCCAAGCATGGGACACAGGCTGGTATCGTACTCAGAAAAATTTGTCCACATGCCTTCTAGACTCTCATTTACAATATATGAATTAACTTAGGTAATTTAAGTTGCATATTTAGGCACAAGGATATTGAGTTCCTCAGGTAAATTTTAAATAATTTAATGTAATCATAATGCTGAATATAATAAAAAAGTCATTAAAAATTTAACAAAGAGCAGAATTGATCTTTATCTAATAAAACCAAAGTTCTGAGAATAATGCAAATATTTATTGAGAATCCCTACAGTATAAATTATTTCTAGCCCAGTAATTCTATTTCAAAAGTGCTTACATGAATGAAGTGATTTAAAATACTTTGAAGATATATTTACAAATTACATTTTTAAAATATACATTTAAATGGAAAATAGATTTCAAACTGATAACTAAGACTGCTTATCTCTGAAGGGTGATTGGTTCTTTTTTCTTAATTGTTTTCTACAGTTTCCAAGTTTTCTTCATTGAACACTTATCAATTGTATAATCAGAAGATATAATTTGGGGTGGGGAGTATTTTAACAAAGAAAATAATACTATACATTCAAGGCCTGTAGTTCAGCTCTCCCCACTCTCTTACCTGCCTCTTAACCAGCAGATCTTATTGGAAATTTAATATTGGTGAATTCAAAAGCATAAACAGAATCTCCAGACTTGCACATCAAAGAATTATAAATCATAAACTTTCCTGTTCACAGGAAAAATGATGCAAAAAATTATACAAGGTTCATATCATGCAAAAATGCAGAACACTCCTTCATAACTCATGTTAAGCCCTGCTGAATATGTTCAGCCTCAGTTGTTTCAGGTTTGTGTATTTTAGTTATGTAAGCCATATTTTATTTTTTAAGAAAAGTACAAAAATGCAATAGAGGTACTTTTAACAAGGCAATGGTCTGAACTCAGTGAAGCCTTCATTATCCCACTTAGCACATTATTTTTGAGATCAAAGTTTGTTATTACCTTTTCTAAGATGACACCAATCTGTCCCACAGTATTCTGTTCAATATCTTCCATTTAAAAATTTCTTTGCTTTCAAATCAAAGGAAATATTAAGGTACATGATGTGTCTCTGAAGATTTAAGACTCTAAATGCTTTGGGCCTTTAGAAGTGCAACTATAGAGAAACCACAAAGAACTACAAAGCAGCATGAAATATGAGCCATGGCTCTTGTATAGAATATCGCCAAAAGAGGATATTTGGCTTGAGGGACTCAGTGATTTATTGCTGTTCAATTACCTCCAAAGAAAACACAGCAATGTCTCTGGAATAGACTTTAGAAACATCTCAAGGTGTCAACCACAAGAGGAAATGGCTTAGCATATAGACTGAGTCTATCTCTGTCAATAATACTATAAAAGCATAATATAAAATATTTCCAAGTCCCCTCTGGCTACTAAGAAAGACCAGGATCTAAGCCCATAAACTCATAAGATCCTGATTTACTGTCACCATTTCAACATGTTGGCTCGCTTGCTCTTAATAAAGTTGAAATCATGATATTCCTTTTATAAGAAATAATCATTCTACTTTCATGCTTCCTGGTTCAGGAATCAAGAAATAGCTGGAGTAACATGGTGTCAAGTGTATGGCTGTGTGGTAGGAATACAAATATAGAGAATGTGACAGTGATAAATTGCTGATACACCACACTCTGCTACTGATAGAACAGTAACTACTTTTATACTAGTTATTATTTTAGTAATGAAAGTCCCAATCATCCATGAAAAGGAAGGAAATCCTAACATTTGCAACAACACAGATGGACCTTGAGGGCATTATGGTAAGTGAAACAAATCAGACAAAGACAACTACCGCATGGTATCACTTACATATGGAGTCTGAAAAGGCCAAACACATAGAAACAGTACAACAGTGGTTACCAGGGACTGACAACCACTGGTGGGAGGAGGGGGTGACGTTGGTCAAAAAATACAAACTACCAGTTACGAGATGAACAAATTCTGGGGATCTAATGTACAGCATAATGATTATAGTTAATAACACTGAACTATATATACTTGAAATTTTCTAAGAAAGTAGATCTTAAATATTCTCACCACAAAAAAACGTTGTACTTATGTGACATGATAGAGGTATTAGTTAATGTTATGGTGGTAATCATTTTGCAATATATAAGTGTATCAAATCAAACTTGTACCTTAAACTTACATAATGTTCCCCATCAATTACATTTCTATAAAGCTTGGAACCCCAATCACCGATAACAATTACTATATAAATACTTCTTTAGGAATATATGGCTTACTATAATGGATAAGACAACTCATGCTTTCTATTTCTTCATTGGTACTTTGTGTTGCTTAATTTCTTAACATTACACTAATAATTAACATCTTCCAGAATCATTGGGGGAGAAAACCTAATCAAAAGGACATAAGGGATTGATTTTGATTTCTCTGTGATAATGCTGTTAAATACATATTACCAAGACAACTGTACTGCAATATCATAAAAAGCCTTCGTTCAGCCACATCTATCCATCACACACTTATGGAACATTTATTATCTATTACTATTTTGCTCTGGTGATGCAAGGACAAAGAAGAAAGGAAGGAGGTTTTGGATTCAGATCCCCTAGTAGTAAGGCATAATTTTGAGCTATACCTTAAAACTTAAGATTATTATGATTATTAAAAAAAACTATTCAGATGTTGTAATAATTCCATTAAGCTGATAAAGATTTTTTTAATTCTAAAATGAAAAAAATTGCCTTCAGTCAATACTGAAGAAAATGCTTTATTTCATGTCACTACATGTTAAGTTCAAAGTGAACTAAAATAAATAAATAAATATTTCTAACATGCTCTGAATTTAAAGAAAAAAGTATTCTCCTGCTACATGACCATAAAAATAGTGTAAGTAATGTTGTTATAAGTAAAAGCTGCCCACTAAGTCATTATTTTTGGCCACTTTATAAAAAATATCTATATACTAATGCCTTTAACCATGAACTACAGAAGTATTTATTACCAAGTCAGCACCTTCATTTCTATCCCCCAGAGTTGAAAACAATTGCTAAAATCATAAGAATGAAAATAAACATTAATTTGCAAAAAGCTGTTTATTACACACACAGCTGGAAAGCTAATAAACTTTGGAAAGATGTTTTCCACTCTAGTCCAACTCAAATGATAGCGTCTACGTCTTCATTTAACGGAAAATAAGTCTCAAGGAGAGAGATTAATCTCTAAATCCCTGCCATTCATCATCGATGGAAAATTAGGTAAACTGCTTGCTTCTTGTTTCACCATTTCATAATTCATAAGATTCTCCTGCAAAGATTCTATCAGTTAAATCTCTAAAAGTAAAGTGTCTTTATAGTTGAATATATGTGAGTTGGTTTAAATAAACAACTTTTACATTTTGTGAACTAAGTTATAGCTAATCTGAATGGGTTAAAACATCATTCAACTACCAAATTCAGTCCTGACTAAAGCTAAGAGGGTCTTGTGCCTTTGAGGGTCTTCTCATGTCCCTGTCTTGCCCTTCAGTCACCTCTCTTCCCTTCACTCCAGGTGCCTGGTGCCCGGTCCATCTCTGGATGTTGGTGACAGCGAGTTAACTCCTGTTTCCTGCAGTCTATTGAGAGCTCATGTAATTATTTTTTAAAGCTGTTTTAATTAATTCCCACTTGATCTGTGTTTACTCTCCCAAGGGTATTTGCCTCTTAAGAACAAATGGAGGAAAAAAGAGCAAATGGCTGTTAGTTCTAAGTAATCAGTCTTTTATTGTGCTAATTTAGGAAGTATAACAAATCAAAATTTAAAAAAATTCAAGCAGTTTGCATAGGGCAGAAAATACTGGACTGAAAGACTTCTTAGGTAACCCCTTACTCCAATATGGTTTACCTTCTTTAAGGTTAATAAGTAGATTTAATCATTCCTTCTATTTCCTTGGTACACTATAAATATCTGTTTATTTACTCAGTTGTAAAGTATTTCATTCAACCTTCATTCAACATTCAACCTTCAACATTCATTATTCATTCAACACTCAAATATTTGTCAAATGCATGTGCAGTTCAAGGCCTCATCCTGGTCCTACAGGTGCAGTGGTGAAAAAAGAACAGTGGGCCTGTGTTCTCATGGAGGTTCTCATGGTATAAACCATTCAGCACAAAGGAAGAAACAAGTGAATGAGATAATTCCGTGTCTTAAAAGGTCCATGAAAAAATAAATAAGGTTCTGAGGTAGCATGTGCCCGGGTGAAGCTCCTTGAGAAAAACATGGTCAAGGGAGTTCTCTCCGAAGAGCTGACTCTAACCTAAGACCTTAAAGGGTAAAGATGAGCCAGCCAGGCAAACGGCCGGGGAAACAGCATTCGAGCAGAGAAAATGGCACCCACAAAGGCCATCACAGGAAGAGACTTGGCACATTCTAGAAACAGAAGGGAGGCCAGTGTGTTGGAGCAACAGAAGAGACCAAACAGTGTGACAGGAATTGGAGATACAGATAAGAGCCTGGATTTTCTTCTCTGTAACAGTAGAGAGTCGTGGAAAGGAGTTACAATATGGAGATGGAGGCCCAGTCTGATTTATATTTTAAAAGATCACTCACTGGTTCACCTAGCCAAGGGCCTTTTTTCATCTTAGCAGCTAAGAGAGCAAGCTTTCATCTTTGACTTCCTGGGTCAAATCCTGCCTCCAGCACTTACACAGGGCTACCTTTTGACCAGTTTCAGAACCTCTCTGAACCACTATGTCCTCGTTTTCAAAATAATAGTGCTTATAAGACTGCTACTTACTCATACAAAACAGGACTCTTGATTCCAGCTCTCATACCTCACTAAAACTGCATCTCTGCCAGTCTTCTTGGTCTCAGTAAATGTCTCTACCCACTCCCACTCAGTTGCTCAACCAAACTCTAGTTCATCGTTTTCCCTCACATCTCACATCTAATATATTATTCATTTTTACCTTTAAAAACTAGCATCTAAATCTTACCACTTGTTATAAATTAAATCTTTGTGTCCCCTCAAAATTCATATGTTAAGGCCTAACACCCATGTGATGGTATTTGGAGATAGGACCTTTGGGAGATAAGTCATGAGCCCTCATGAATGAGATTAGTGCCATTAAAAAAGAGGATCCACAGAGCTCTCTCACCCTTGTCACTGTGTGAGAACACAGAGAGAAGACAGCCGTCTATGCATCAGGAAGCAGTTTGCCCCACCCTTACTGGACACCAGATCTGCTGGCACCTTGATCTTGGACTTCCCAACCTCCAGAACTGTTGGAAATCAGTTTCCGTTGTTTTTAAGTCACCATGTCTACCGCACTCTGTTGCAGCAACCCAAACTAAGCTGGTACTCCTTGCCATCTCCACTGGTAAAGCACAGCGCATGCCCCTTTTATCTCTGTCTGAGGCTGTGGCAACTGCCTTCTAACAATGATTTCCTCCACTCTCGGCACCTACAGTCTTGTCTTCATACAACAGAAAAAGCAATCTTTTAAAGGCAGAACTCAGATCATGTCACTACCCTACTTATAAGTCTCAAGTAGAATCCTACCATACATGGAATAAAATTCAGACTCCTTATCATGGTCTATGAGACCCTGATGACCTGATCACTACCCACTTCTCTAACCTGATCACCCACTGACTTTCCTCTCCCAGGAAATACAAACTCAATCCTGTCTTAGAGGTTTTCCTTCCCACTTCCCACCATCACCCCTTGCCTACAATGCTCTTCTGATTCTTTACTTAGCTACTCTCTTTTTATCATTTAATCTTCCACTCTCCACACATATGTCACTTCCACAGACAGTCCTTTCCTGATTATCCAACTAAATTTCATGCCTCTCAATCTCAGTTATTCATAAGCTGTTTGGTCTTGGGACCCTTCTGCACTCTTAATAAGTATTAAAACTCCCAAAGAGCTTTTGTTATGTGGATTTATATCTATTAATTTGTAATTCAGAAATTAAAACTGGGATATTTTTAAATTACATCTTTCTTGTATCATTTTAAAATAATAATAAACATCCAAAGTAATAAAATATTTTTTGTAAAGTATTTTCCAAATACCAAAAAACTGGGTAAAAGAAGTAGCATTGTTTTACATTTTTTAAGACCTCATTAATGTCTGGCTTAATAAAATAAACTGGATTCTCATATTTGCTTCTGCATTCAATCTGATATGAAATGGTCTTTTAGTTAAAGTGTATTAGTAAAACCCATCCTCACACAGATATGCAACTGGAAAACAGAGGAATATTCTGTTTCACTGTAATTGTACATGTAATCTGGTACTATCCCAAACTCAACAAGTAGAAATTGCTTCAATGTTAACACAATAGAGAATCTGAAAATTTTGTTACATTAAAATTCATTGGTCTATCCTGCACTTTGGGTTTGATATTGTAACATCACTAAGTTATACTTATCTTGTAAATGTTGATTGCTATATTTTATTATAAAATATAAAAAACTCACACTTATCAATATCACCATCAATTCCTCATAAAAGTCTTTAAGTACTGGAAAGTTGTTAACCTTACAAGGGTAGATAAAAATTTTCTAAAATTAGCCCTGGCTGGTATGACTCAGCGGACTGAGTGCTGGGAACCAAAGGGTCACCAGTTCGATTCCCAATCAGGGCATGTGCTTGGGTTGCTGGCCAGGTCCCCAGTTGGGGGCGTACTAGAAGCAACCACACATTGATGTTTCTCTCCCTCTCTTTCTCCCTCTGTCCCCCTCTCTTTAAAAATAAATAAATAATAAATAATAAAAATTTTTCTAAAATTATAATTTTTCCTGAGATCTCAAATTTTACCCTTGATAACAAATAGTTATTCTTCTTAGAAAGACAGGTTCATTTTGCCCATATTTGAGAAAATATCAGAAAAAAAAACAATTATAGTAGCCATAGTTTCTCTGTCAGTTATCTTTCAAGATAAAATGGGGAAACAAATGTCTACTTCAGCTCACAATCAAAACAATGCACAAGTATTTTTCTCAAGACAGCCATCAGACTATGGGTATTTTCTATTTAGGTATATAGACTATTATAAAAGTATGTACTCAAGGGTTAATATTTCATAGAATGAATAAATTATACTGTTTGACAGTGAAGTGAAATTAGCTACTTTATTTTTATTTTTATTTCTTGCTAGTGCCTAGTAGTGAAAACCACACCGACTTTTTAAAAGTCCTGTGCCATTGCCTTGACTGGCTGCAAGGCACAGACAGCAGTTTTTTCACTGCTGCTAATACACCACCATCACTGAAAATGTCAACAGAGTGAAAGAAAAAT